>VWZY01003167.1:112188-123697 GCA_013399075.1 Chloroceryle aenea
GGCACCAGAGCATCTCCAGAGGTCCTTTCCAATGCTCACCACGCTGGGATTCTGTGATGTCCCTTTAGCTCACCCAGGATCTCCAGGAATCACTTGCAGGCTGCCCTTGAGGTTCCCTATCCCTGAGCTGTTCCTTCACCCACGGCATGACTCCCTCTGCCTCTCTCGGAACACTCAGAGCTCAGCAAAACACCAAAGCCTGTTCTCCCAAAGCACGAGGATTTCATTTTTGAGCCCTCTGCTCAGCTGCAGCCGGAGCAGGGAAGGCAGTGAAGGTGTTGAATGCTGTGTCCCGCCGGCGCTCACTGCTCGGGCCTGCCCGTGCCTCCTGGCAAGAGAAGAGCGAGCTCCTTGCTGAGTTACCACGGCAGCTCTGCCAGGGGCACCAGCAACGAGATTTCTTTCCAGGCACCTTTCCCTCCCCACTGCTCGTGTGAGGAAGCCAATGGAGAAACACTGGGAGCTGGCCACGAAATGGGTAAATTAAACAGCCCGGCTCTTGGCAGAGCACAGGCACTCAAAGGGAGAGATGTTTGTGGAGCTGGTGAGTGGCTCAGATGCTGCAAAGGGTGAAAAGACCAACTGCTGGTGGGGACTGCAACAAGTAGCAACTTCACGTACAGGGAAGCGTGGAGTCTGCCAACAAACAGAAATGCTGCAGGAGCTGCTCGGCCACCAAACTTGCCTTGGGCAGTGGTTACACCAGAGGGTACCGCGCTGCTTTAGGGGGTTCTGCTTTTGACCTGCTTTCCAGACTCTGCCCAAAATACCCGGCCCAAAACCGGCTGGGAGAGGGTGGAAGGAAACCACAGCACCATGTGAGGAGCTGTCTCCTCACTCCCAGACCGTGTCTCCTGCAGCTGGAGCTGTGCCATGCTGGCACCAGCTTGGCAAACCGTCCGCTCCGCTGCCTCCTCTGAGTCACCGTTATTACCGTCTGCAAAACTCTGCCGTAGCTCCTTTGTCTGATCTTTTCTGTGGTCTTGTGATGATCATTTTCCGTGCCTCACAGCTTTTAGTGCTGCAGCCTTATTAGCCCTTTTTCATCAGCGTCAAGGATTCTTCATCTCCTAAGACAACCACATGACCCCAGAGGATGTCCAAAGCTGCTCGAAAGAGGAACGACAGCTTTAATTTCTGTCCTGGTTTGAGTGAGAACAGAACTAATTCTGTTCTGTGATTTTACTTTTCAGCTCCGTTCTCACTCCCTGCGCTGGCTGCAGGCAGCAGCTGTTGGCACAGGCAGGGGCTGCTCCCAGCACTGAGAACACCCCATGGGCAGAGTCAGTACCGAGGGCTGGGGTGCAGAGCGAGGCCACGCTGGGTGCAGAAAGTAAAAGGTGGCACCTGCAGGAAGGGGCAGCCAGGACAGGTGACCCCAAACTGACCAGCGAGGGATTCCAGCCCGTGTACATCATATTCAGTGTGAAGCTGAGGGTACAGGAGGGTCTAGTCCCTCTTTTTTTTTTCCCTCTTGTCCTGCTTTGCCAGCTTTGCTCAGCTCAGCTCAGTTTCTCTTCCTGTTTCTTCCCCAGAGCATCCCAGGAGGGCTCTGTCCCTTCTGCCTGTGTGCTCCTGAGCCCAGCAGCAGAATCCAGCTGCTGAGCACAGCTCCATCTGCTGCTGGGCCCAGCCTGGGACTCTCCCAGTGCCTGCTCCACAGCAGCAGTGGTGACAGTGTTGTAGTTGCCATCGGGGGGGGTTGGGCTCAATATTGGTTTTGTACATATTCCATTTTTATGATTATTGTTTTCATTTTCATTACAGCTATTCTAGTTCCCTTTTCTAATCACTGAGTCTCTTTCTTATTCCCTTTCCCTTTGGGGAGGGAGGGGGGTTAACAGAGAGCCCCTGTTAGAGGTCTAAGAGGCCACCCTGACCCAAAGCGGGACAGCCACAGCCACAGAGAACGTTACAGTTTGCAAACTTGAATATCATGTAAAAATAATAACAAAAAGAGAGACCACTGGTTGAATTTCTCCTTCTCTGGCAGGAGCACATCATCGCTCTCGCTCTCGCTGCCGCCCGGCGCTTCGTTGGGGACGGGGAGCACAGAAAAGCGGTACCCGCAGCTCTGTGTGCGCTGCGCTGCAGCAGGGACGCCTACGGCCCCGGCTCTGTGCGGCTGGTGCCTGCTTATCTGCTCCTGGCCGAGGCCTCCACGGGTGAGCATTGTCTAAATAGGAACTGCTGCCCAGGGCGAGACCTCCCCCGGGTCGGGTTTCTGGTGTCCTTTGGTCATTTATCAAGGAAGGACCAGCTCTGCCACCTCTCTCCGCTGCCTGTCCTGCCTCCAGGGCATTCCAGAGAGAGCTGAGAAGTCACACGTGCTCACAGACACCCCCCTTCTGCGTGGGTCTGGGGCAAAAGAATCGCTCATCGGTGATGAGAGTTCAGTGAAAGCAAATGAGATGTTTTCTCCCTCTCCTACCCACAAGAGAAGAGCTGTTCTCCACCTTTGTGGCTTTGTATGGCTCTGAAAAGCATTAAATTCCCCGGGGGTGGTTTGTTGGGCTCTTATCTCAGGGAAGCAGCAAACATTTGGGTGGCTGTTGCATCAGAAGAATGCTTGGGTTCATTCATAAAACGCTCTCTGCCTGCCTGGAGCTTTGTGAAAAACCAACTTAGGGCTCTGTGTGTGGAGAAGGACTCTGCCCAAGGAGGTCTCTGCCCATGGTGAAGGGCTCTGCTCATGGTGAAGGGCTCTCCTCATCTCCAGAGGTGAAGCACTGAGGAAGCACTGCAGCCATTCCTGTGACAGGAGTGCACACGACGCTCTCGCTGCCAGAACTGAGCCATCTCCAGGGTTCCTGTGAATGGGATGGCAAGGGAAGGGAAAAAAAATGCAATGCTGTGAGTAAGTCCAGTGTGATAATTACGTGAGTGGTTCGTGGCTGCCCGTAGCTGGCCTGGTTTGACCACGTGTTTCAGAGATGGCAAGGGTTGGTCCAGCCCCTCTGGCTTCTCTCGTGGCTACAGACGCTCAGCCTGGCTGTGAGTTTGGCTTTGAACTCCCACCCGGCGGAGGGGCACTTGGGAGAGAAGGGGGGGATCCACGGGCCAGGTCTCCAGCTCAAACCCCGGCAGAGGGGAGAGCAGGCAGCGTGCTCTAAATTCCTAAAGAAAAACAAAACAAAACAAAAAGCCGGGGTTTTTTTCCTGCTTCTTTCTCCACTGTTGCTGCAGGCGCTGGCGATCGTCCGCGGGCATCCACCTGTCTCTCCCAAGCCCAGTGGGTTGTCCTCAGAAGCCCAGGCTGCCCCGCTGCTGTTCAGGCTGAACTACATCGCAGCCTGGGCCTCTTCTGTGTCGCCGAAGGAAACTTGGAGCAGGCTTTGTATCACCTGGCAAACAATGTGAGCTGACTCGAATCCAGAAACACATCCTGTTTGCTTCCTTCTCTGACGCTTCTGGGTGGCTGTGAGACCCCCCAGCAGAGAGAGCTGTAATCTCCATTTCAGGGTACACGTCACAATCCGTCGCCGTTGCCGAAGTCGGGGTTTACCTGGTATCCTCATCCCCGTGGCGTGACGCGTTCCTTGCCTTCTGCGTCCGCCTGTAAATTTATCTCTCAGCTTTCTTACTGTCTTGAGGTGACGAGACATTCCTACCCCAGACTGGTGGAGTTCCTTTTTAGTCAATGGATAAATTACTCTATATTTTGTCAGTGGTTTTCCTCAACACTCTTCCTCTGGACAGCAGTTCTCCACCAGCCGTTACTTAACGAGTGCCCCGTTTAACTGGTTAAAGAAAGAGTTCCCCAATTTAATCTTTATCACCCCCAGAGCATTTTGTCCCGTTCAAAGTCGCCCTCACCAGCTGTGTCCCTGAGGATGCTTTGCCCGTCACTCGATCCCCCAAAAGGCAGATGGACTCTGCCACATCCTATTTATATCCCGCGGAGACCAAATTTATCCCGTGCAGAGTGATGTATCCCCACCGGTGCTGCTGAATTTGATAGTGGCTTTGTGTGGGCGTAAACGATGACAGACGGTTGAGGAGAATTAAATCCTTATTATAATGTCTACAACCGTGTCTTTGCTCACTCTGTAAACCTTCCGGGCTATTCCCCCACCATGCTGTTGAGGTTTTTAGGTGCCTGGTTCCTGAAAGGGCATCAGGTAAAGAGATTTTTTGCTAATGAGCAAGTCGCTGGTCTACAGCAGAACAGCCCAAGACCTGCCTGAACTTTGGCTGCGTGTCTGAGATCTGCTGAGAGTCACACGCCAGCTCAGAATAGCTGGAATGCACCGTTGCCTTCCCACTCCCCTGACCCTGCCGGGGCTTTCGGGGGGAGAAACGGGCGCCACGGGCAGAGCTGGAAAGCGGCAGCAGGTTGGGCACGCAGAAGTGGGAGAGGAGGAGATGTGGGAAACCAGCTCCGTGCTTCAGTGGGGTAACGGGCTGGGAGAGGGCTCCTCTGCCCTCGGGGACACACACCCCAAAGCACAGCTTGTTTAGCACCACATTTTACAGCCATAATATAGACACAGGGGAATGACCAGAACGCTTGTGATGCTATTAACCCGTAATGACAAAGTGCCCAGGTTTGAGGTGAACATTAACTTTTTGCTTTTTTACTTTTTGCCTTTTTTTAATACTGATTTCAGATCTACCTTACGAGTTCTACGTTTGGGCTCAAATCTCTCGAGACCTCTGGAGGGTATTTCCACATGGCCAATGTTTTCTTTCGCCAGAACAAAATGGACATAGCGAACTCGCTCTATGCTGAGGTTGGTAAAACCAAAGGTCAGCCTCTAGATATTTCTCAGGTTTTCCTTGTGCTCTTCCAATGCTTTGGGGTTTTTTTTCCCCCTGTTTCTGGCTGCCTTGAATAATGGCAACCATAGAAAGTGCCAGCGTTGCCTTTTAGAATTAGTTACTTGACCCTTTTTCATATTTCAACATCGAGGTAAAACCACGAGAGACCAGTTCTGTACTGGGTTAAATTCTTTTATTCAAGTTGTCTTCAATATGGGCAGCCAAACATTGCTAAAAACCCCAATTTTGCTATGAAATAGCCTGCACCAGAGGTTAAAGAGTGTCCCTCAAGTGCAGAGGGTCACCAAGGACTTTCCATCACCAGGAAAGAGTTGCTGGCATACAAATGAGTCACGTAAAATTTACACTGAGAATCAGTGAAAAGTCACCCTGAGAACTGATTGTCTGAATGGAGCAATCAAGCACAGGGTGTAACGATATCTAATTGCTCTAATCACTGACAAAATACTCTCTCAGTCTGAGGTGTGGGGGGCCCCAGCAATGCTGGGACCAGTTCACAACTCCATGCCATTTTTGAAAGCAGGCTTTGGAGCAGTGCAGCCTGCCTCCGTTCCCCTCACAGACTTCACCCCAGTTCCCATTCAGTTCACCATTTAGCTGGATTTGTTCCCACTGGATGAAAACCAATGGGCAGATGGAGAAGCCCCCAGCTGAGGCAGCCCCTGGGAGAAGAACGCTCAGCTCCCGGTGTGAAACACCCGGCTCGGCAACAGCCAGCTCCCGGACCGGCCGGCGCTCCGGTGGCTGCGGTGTGGCCGCACGATTGCAGGAGGCATTGTTTACAGGACAAACAGCTCCATACCCCGTATTCATGTGAGTGAAATAATTCATTTGCTTCCTGATAGGTAACCAGCATCTGGCATGCCTTTCTCCTGAGGTCACTTCACACGCAGGAGCAAATTCTTAAGTCACGGCTGGAAAAGGCTCCGTTCACCGAGGACAAGGAAGGCGACGGAGAGCGTATGAGTAAGAGCCACAATTGCTCAGCCCCCGCTGGGAGCTCGACTTTTAAGGAGCCTGGACGTCCTACGGGTCACGTTCACAGCGTCAGGGTTTGCGTGGCCTTGTCACGGAGCGGAGCGGGCGGGAATCAGGGGCGTTGCTGATGTGGATACGCAGTGGCTTGTGCTGGATGAAACAAATGAAGCCGGTTAAGGAAGGAAAGTGTTCAAGTGGAACGGCAGTTTTGCCCTTTTTTGTTTGCATGCTCCTTTTCACAGCGCCCCGGGCAGTGACTTTAACAATACAAGAGTTTGCTTTTCAGAATTCGATTCCACTTCAGCATTCTCATTTCATAGAATCATAGAATTGTTTGGGTTGGAAGAGAGCTTTCAGATCATGGAGTCCAGCTGTTAACCCAGCACTGCCACGGCACCACTGACCCCTGGCCCTCAGCACANCCAGCCCCTTCCCCAGCTCTGTTGCCCTTCTCTGGACGTGCTCCAGCACTTCTGCAGCTCCTTTGTCTCCATTTAATTAAAGAAACATTTCATTTCAGGCAGGTTTTCAGCTCTGCCCTCTGGAGCAGAGGGACATGATGGAATAGCGTGTGCTGCTAATTGGGTGTATTAATCTAGAGAATACTCTCAGGAGAGAAGCTGAGGAGCCTCTCACTGAGATCTAAAGGTGCCTGAGGCATTAGGAAACATGCTGGTGGTGTGGTACTACCCTGTCCTCCACTGCAGTCAGGCTAGACTCTGCTCCTTGTCTTTCTACTACCTGTGTTCCTAAGAGTATTGTCAGGGAAGAGAAACGCTTCAGGGAATCCCATCACCTGCCCCTGTCTCCATCAGTAGGAGCCACCCCAAGACAGGGCTCTGTGATACCATCTCTGGTTGTGACAAGCATATGAAAGTTGCATGAGGCTGTTACGACTCCACATCCTCACCAAAGGCTGATCAACACCGTGACCGACTGGGTGAAAAGATACCTGATAATGGCTGTGGAATCTGCATGGAGCTGGGATACCGTGCAGAGGAGAAATGCTTTGATGTCTAGAAGAGATAAGGGGATAGTTTTGAATATGTTATCTTGCACACATCCATCCAACCAGATTCTTTCCTTCTCGGTGCAGCTGAAGCCCAGCAAGCGGAAGGAATCCGGGTACTGAACGCGGTGTTGGATATCCGAGAGCAGGCACTGAAGCAGCAGCCTGGGGAGACTGCCAGGGTTCTGCATGCCCTTGCCATGCTCTGGTACCTGATCGGGGATTTACCAAAGGTAAGGCTTCTCTGGAAGGGTCTGGGAGGGTTGGCTCAGTTCTGTTTCAGTCCATGCTGTGAAACCAGTTGCCCCTGTTCACCTGGCACCTCTCCCGAGCCCACCACAGCCTTGCAGCGCTGGGTGACCGAGGGCAAAGCTGCATCGGTAGCTCTGCCTGAAGCCAGCTCACAGTCTGCACTGTCGGGGCTCATAAATCCTGCTGGAGCTGTTTTGGTCTCTGCCAGGGGATTGTGTCATTATCCACAGGTTTGGGGTTCATCCTTTACCTGGGCTATCCCGGCAGAGCTGCTGCCTCTCACAGGCTGCTCTCAGACAGCAGCCCAGACGTTAGGCAGCGAGCGAGACGTGGCCTCACGTGTGTCTCTGCAAGCCAGGCTCCCTGGAGTTACCCTGATGTTCATAGAATCATTGAACCATCGAGGCTGGAAAAGACCTTCATGATCATCAAGGCCACCCATTAACCCTACTCCACCAAGCCTACCACTCAGCCATGTCCCAAGCACCCCTCCAGGGATGGTGACTCAACCACCTCCCTGGGCAGCCTGTTCCCGTGCCTGACAACCTTTTTAGTGAAAAAAAAATCCCTCTCATTCTATCAGTAGTTACTTGTGAGAAGAGACCAGCACCCCCGATGCGTGATGTTAATGTGGGTTCTCTCTGCTGGATGCTGGAGTTTAGTTTTCAATTTATCCCCACGCACATTGGAGAGCTTATGGCTCAAAAGTGGAGCTGCAGCTGCTAACCTCAGAGTGCCCGATTCTCTCTATTAAAAACCACTGATTTTGAGGCAGTGAGGAGCAGTAACCACCTGGAAACCAGGGCTCTTTGCTCAGGTGAAGTGCTCAGAAATAGAGTTTCTCCCCCATCTGCTTTTGGTGGGTGAAAATGCGGATTTCTGGTGGTGTCTCCATCGGATCAGAGAATGCCTTAATAAAGTGAGTCAGTGCTGGGAAGGCACAAAGAAACTCCTTCAAATTAGAAGAAAAGCAAAGCTTTCTAATGGTGAGAACACCCTGGAAGAGCAACAGAGGGAAAAGGAGGATTTAGTTCAGAGTCAGTACAGCTGGTTGGAAGGGTTTTTTTCCTGAAATAGCTTTGGGAATGTTCAGCCGAGCTGCTGTGTGAGGCGGGAGGTAACATTCTCCAGCACGGGGAGGCTGGGGGCACTAATCTCCTCCGTCCGCACCACTGGATCCTCAGTATGGTATCTGCTGGCAGCTTTACTCTCTCCTGCAAAGCAGCTTGTCCAGGTCACCCTCTGGAGCAGGCGGCTGAGCGGCTGGAGCCTGGATCTGCTCCAGGGCAGCCAGTCCAGTGAGGCGCCAAGCAAAGCCGAATTCCTGACAATTACCCAGGCTCTTGTGTTCGGTCGCAGGCCCGTGAGGTGGGGGTGAAAGCCTTGGACCTGGTGAAACAACAGCCCCAACAGGACTCTCCAGAAGCCGTCGGTCGTTTGCTGAAGTTGATTAACTCCAAACTTCCCTACACAAAATAAAGTGTTTGCCAGAGCCAGGCGTGAGTTACCTGCTGGTTACCTGTTTAAGGGGGTTGTAGCTGTTCAGCTGGGTTGCTGACAACAAGAAGCATCCTGAGCCACGGGTCCTTGCTGCTGCTGTGGTCCCGATGTGCCCCTTTCCCTCTCGAGGGGTTTGAGCAGTAAAACATTTGGGTGGGAGTTAAATTTTCACATCCCTGTGGCCTGTAATGGAACGAGAGTGTAAGGGTAGGAAATAAAAGCACAGCCAGCACACGACTCATAAATCATTATCTAATGATCGATGAATAAGCAAACAGCCTCTTACGTCCTCACGTTGTCCGGCCAGAAGCTGACAGCAGCTGAGGTGTGTTTATTACTGGTTTCCTCAATTTGCTTTTCAGGGATGAGGGAGGTGCCTGGGAGGGGTACGGGAGGGACCCGGGGAAGGTCTCTGCACACCTACTGTGGGTGGATGTCAACCTGGGACCCAGCTGTGCTCGGCCAGGTGTTGCACCTCTCTGCAGAGCCCCTCCACCTCTGCAGCCACGTTCTCTCTTCCTGCAGAGCTTCAGAAGCATCTTGGAGCTCTGGGCACCAAAGGATTCATTTGTTCCACTTACAGGAGAACTTACATCCAGGAGGGACCAAAAAAAAGAGTATGAGGAACCAGACACAGTCTTGAGGGAAAGGATGAAAAGGGCAGCGAGCTGCAGTTGGAGCTTCTGCCCCAGAGGAGATGTGGTTTCCCCAGGGCTGCGAGCGCTGGCACCAGCCTCGAGAGGAGAAAGTCCCCCGGGTCACCATGCACGGGCACCTCCACCGAGCACCCTCCCAACCCACAGCTCCCAGGGGCTCCCACCCCAGAGACCCCAGAGAAGGGGCAGGACAGGGCAGAAGCAGGGGGTGCATGGGGTGGCCCTCTGCGTGGAGGTGAAAGGTCCTCAGAGAAGGGTTGGAAGAGAGCGAGGGACGCCGGGGGCCGCGCGGTGAGCCGGGTTCAGCCGCCGGAGCATGTGATGGCCTCGCGCTGCTGGGGAGAGGGGAAGGGAAACTGGCCCTGCTGCGGGGGGCCCGAGCCAGCTCAGCTTTAAGCCTGCGATTAACTCTCATTTACTTCAGGAGGATTTATGAGCGCGTTTAATTGCCTCGCTGCGTTGGGACAGGAGTCAAGTTCGCTCTTCAAACACTTCGTCAAGCTGGGACCTGAGCGATGCAAAGGGATGGATGCTGCTGGGGAAGGGGAAGCCTCTGCTGCAGCTGCTGTTTCATCCCACGGGGGTGGGATGGGACTGGTCAGGGTGCAGACCTCAGCATCCTCCGATGGGAGAGGGTGGTGGACACAGCCACTCTCCTCGGGTCTCCCCGCGGCCAGAACCACGCGAGTGGGGAGGGGGAGAGGGTGGGGGATGGCACCTGCTGGCACCAGGCCTCGGGGCACTAAGGATTCAGGTCACTGGGGCCAGGGATTTGGATCTGCGCTGGTAATCCCTGGGGATGCTCCAGAGCCCAGCTGAGCCTGCAGCTCCTCATCACCGCTCCCGGCTCATTAACAGAATGAAAATGAACTTTGCACAGGGCCCAGCAGCTCTGGGAGTGGGAAGAGGCAAGGGCTGGGAAGGGAAGTGATGAAAAGATGAAGATGACTTTGGGGAAGCTGTGGAAGATTTTACAAGAGCCCTTTCCAGCACGTGCACTTCAGGGCAGTCAATAAATAGGAAAAACAAACCAAAAAAGCCTGAAGTGACCAAGATCAGCATTTCTTTGCCTGAAAATATTCTGACTCGTGGCTCTTGGCACCTTGTCAGGTCAAGGGGAAAGAAAAACCTCCCAAGAAGCATCAGCCATCACTTCCCCCCTCCCTGGCTTTAGAGCTGGTGGCAAGAGGAAGCTCCAGCCCAGAACTCCTGGATGGTGACAATCCCCCAGGCAGAGCCAGCGGGTACATTTTGGACTCCATGAGGTGACAGAGCAGGCCCCAGTTCTAGCCCAGAGAGAGCGAGGCCGCTCCAATCCCAGCAAACCCCCATTCCAGGAGAGGGACACCCAGCCCAGATGGAAGGGAAGGGGAGGGGAGAGCCCGGCCGAGCCAAAAAGAAGGCACAGGAGGCGGCCGGCTGGGTCGCTGCATCCATCCTGGTTTATTGCTTGCACACCACACACCTTCCTCTTGGCACTTGGAATTTTTTTCACGGATTTGCTTTTAAAAAACCAAAACCCAACCACCCCCCCCCCCCCAGAGGCACTCGGCAGGTGCTGAGCTGCCCAGAGCCCCCACACAGGGGGGGGATTTTGTCTTTTTTTTTCTTTTTTCCTTTTAATTTTTTTGTCCCCCCCCTCCCTTTTAGTTTCTTTCAAGTGTGGTCAAGTGTAATCACTTCCAAACCAGACAAATAAATTAAAAAAAGAAAAAGACTATTTAAAAAAAACTGCCTGTGGCTTTGGGAATGTGCCAGTCACTCCCCCCCGAGCTGGGCGTGGGAAGAGGGGAAGCTTTGCTTTTATTTATTTAAAATTTTTTTTGCCTCTTTTTTTTCTTTCAGTTTTGTTTTAAAAGGACCATAGTTGTCTTGGGCTTTGCTTTGTTTTTTTGATATTTTTTTGTTGTTTTTTTTTTAATATACTACAGCTTGGAACTCAGTGCAATAGATACAACTACAGTGCAGGTAATAACTATACAAAAAGAAGCGTCCTGACCTCTCAGTCGCTCTAGACTCTATAACCTCTGCGTCTGTTCCTTTTTTTTTTTGTCTTTTCTCCTCTTTTATACATTATACAGTGTGAATATACTCCGAGAATATTTACAGTACGTTGCTCGTCAAATCAGAACCACTATAACTTAAACATCTACTATTAACAACCATTGAACAAAAATATATATAAATATCTTCCAGTCTATACACAGAGCAGGGAGCGGGTGAATCCGCGTGATGATGGAGCTGAGGGGGCGAGGAGGAGGAGGAGGAGGAAGGGAGGGGGGTGTAGTGTGTTGGTGTCGGGTCCCGCTGCTGTCGGGCAAATATTGCCGAG
>VWZY01003168.1:3333-20362 GCA_013399075.1 Chloroceryle aenea
AGGGTGAGCGGTGGCTGTGGGGGAACTGGCCCTCTGGCGCGGGGCGGAGTGGGGAAAGGACAAGAGTAGGTGCCTCCTCCGCGGCTCTGCGGCCGGGCGTGATGTGCCTGCGGGATCCATTAGCTCCTGAGTGGTGCGTGTGCTCTTGAACTTAGGAAAACTGGCGCTGCCTTTCACCGGCCGCGGCACTTACTGGGAAATAACGTGAGAAAACCCCAAGCCCAAAGTTTAGGAACCGCGCCGGTCTGTTGACCTCAAGGTTCCTTAACAGTCAAAGCCTTTCTAGTCCGTAGGCATGGTGGATCCATCAGAGAAAGCCACTAGGTCGACTTACTTGTTGTAGGATCTTTCACACCGTCGTTTGCCGTGTCAGTAAGTACTGATAGATGAAAGTCATGTTGTTTCATGTTGCTTTTAGTGAGTGACTAAGCCCCCCAATGCTCTGTGTCATGCATTTCGTTTCTAAAGTGCCACGGTACAGTCTGATTTTGACTACTCGGGTTAAAAAAAAATAAAAATAAAATCAGTCTTTTTTAACCGTGTGATATGCATTAATTTTTTTATTAATCAGTAATCTCTGTTTATCTTTCATTTTAGCTTCTGATTGCTATGTTCACAAAAGGAGTGAAAAATGATCAAAAGATAGCTAAAGGAGAAGTCCTTTTTATATGTGCTTCTTCAAGCATACCTATTATATTAAAAGTATGTTACACTTGAACTATTATATTACACTTGAATTTAACTGTCAGAAGACTTTCTGCAGTGCTAATGGAAACTGAAAATAGAGGACTTTTTTAAAGACATTAATACTGTAACTTTGCTGGGCTCAGAAGCTGTTGTGTCACATTAAATGATGATAGTAGTGTGTATACTGTATCTTCTGTCCCAAGAAAACTCATGCAACTGTATCTTTAAATATCTCTGTAGGACATCTCTATGTCCACCAATGTCTAAAATGAGTCATCCTCATCTGCCTAAGGAAAGGAATTTCGTTTCACTCAGGATAAGTAGGAGAAACAGAAGGAGTTGTTGGCCACCTTCCTTCAGCCTTTGGAGGTGTGAAGAACATGTTTAATTAATACTTACAGGAAAACAGTGCCATTGAATGCAGTTTCACATTCAGTTTGTTCTCTGCTCATTGATTCAATTATCAAGTGCAAAAGATGACTTATGCTTGTTTTTAAATATGATCTCAAAGATTCATGCTGAGTACTTGTTGAAGAGAAAATGCCACAGTGAGTCGTTATAGTACCGAGTCACCGTATTTTTTCATCTACCTTTCTTTCAGGTTACAGGTCTCTGGGAGGTCATTAAGTGCACAGAGTGTGTTAGAGTATTGCCAAAGCATACACCTCTCGGTGCCACTGGCTCAGCACCTCCCAAGCAACGAACTGAGAGTGCAGATGGGTAGTCTGAGAACATTAACCCTCATCACGCTGTGGCCATGGAAAGCTGCCTTGACATCATTTGTCAAAGCCAGTATCTTAACGCTTCTGTCTTGCTAGGTGGCAGTACAGACACTGTCCTTCTTCAGAATAGTTATGTACCCATGCATGGTCAATAGATCACTGTTTCGGCTTTATTGAACTGCTCTGGCGCAGTGTTTTTGATACTTGCTGATCGCCTTCTTTAATGAGTTAATCTCAGAGCACCTGTAAATTTGCTGACATGTTCCAACAGGCATGAAGATTTCTTTTCTTACTGAGGTTTAAGTAAACTTTTCTGCACTTCAGTCTTGCCTTTTATGTTTCTGTCTCGTATGTCATATCCTCCAGCCCCTGGCAATCTTGTGCTCTTTGACTGGACTTGCTTAAATATGTCAATGTCTTTTGTGTCCTGGGAAGCCTAAAACTGGACATGTCATGGTATTTCACCCAAATTGGTACAGAATATAAAATTTTTGAGTTTGAATGTAGGTTACTCTCGTATTATGCAGCAACAATATTGAGAAATCTTTTCAGCATAGCTAAGATAAGGTCACTTCTGAGGCAGAAAAAGTTATCTTGTAGAATTGCACTGCAATAGTGCTTAAAGCACATGAGATGGCAGCAAACACCAGCAGCAAAGCACTGCTAGCCCAAGACAAGAGAAGCTGTTGGCAACGAGACACATTTTGCCATGGTTCATGATATTATCATCCAGACTGCAGATTGCTGCAATTTCTGTTATGCTTCATTGAGTGATAAATCAGTGCATAAGCACTGGCTGTTCAAATATAATCCTGACCAAAGCTTTCTGTAGCCTTTATGTTTAATTAATAGTGTGCAATTTAGCAATGTTACATAATACATATTGTACAACCTACAAAGGAAGCATAACTTTTTTTTGAACTGTGCATCTTTTGACAATTTTGCATCTTCATGATTTTGCATATGTGAGCTTATTCTTTCACTTACGGAACTTTGTAGCTGTCAAACATTTCAGTGACATGAAGTTAGGCATATTTAAACTGGGAATGATGTACAGTAAAAACTGTAACAGTACAAACAGGGAGTTTGTTTACCTATGGATATAGTCAGTAGGTAGACTCCTTCCTTTGAGTACTCTGATATTGACAGAAGTTATTGGCTTGATAGAGAAATTCAGTTACAAAGGCCAGGCTACATAAACACAATTTCTAAGTTGAGAATTCACATGAAATATTTATTTTTATTATACTTATTTCTGACATTTTTATATTTAACATAGAGGAAACTTTATTATATTTAATATTGATCACTTTCATTAAAAAGTTTACCTATCCAGACAGTGTTTCTTTCGGCCAAAAGATTTTATTTTTTTTTTCCTCAAAAATTGTCAGGATAAAATAGGGAGGCTATGCCATAATAGCAAGCTGTGCAGGGAGATCATACTGGAACAGTGCAATGCAAGCATTAAGACTCAGAGGCTCAAGTTCTGTTCTCCCAGCCACTTCATATCAGTTGCAGAGCAGTCAAAGGTCCATTACTATCAAAGAGCAAATGTTAAATAATACTACATTATTTGGTGACACTGGATTTGTCTTTGGTCGTGTTCTTGCTGACAGTTTTATGAAAAATGTAATGCTGATTTCCACTAGTACTGGACAGATGGTCAAAATCTTGACTGTCCTAAAGTGTGAAAGGGATGACAAATCAACAATATGTCATCAGGTCACCCTGTCTCCCCTCTGTGTCAGTGAATTTATATTCCTTTCAGTACAGTTAGTCATCTAACCTATTTTTGATAGTGTTCTAGTTAAGAATTTTCACAATATCTGTCCATTTGCTCTGCAGCACCCATGTGACTTCATTGAGCTTTGAGGTTTATATGCATAAAAGGCAACCCCGGGATAATAACAAAGTAAAGATGAATATTCAAACAAGGGCAATGAATGCAGACTTTTTTTTTTCTTTTTCTCCACTGCAAATAAATAAAAATTATGTAAGCTTACCTTAAAAAGGATGTAAATGCCTATGAAATACCTCATATACGTCTTATGAATTTGATTTGTTGATGCCAATATCCACTGAAATACAGGAAAGTAAGTTTTTTTCAATTTGTAATTCAGGCATAACCTTGAGACACATTCCACTTATTTAAAAAGTCCTATGTTAGGGGAACTAAAATCTCATTATTGGGAACATGACAGAGATGGCTAGAGCAGTGAACTCAGGACAGCCAGAACAAAACTCTATTTTAGTGCATTAACCAGCCCCTAGAAGAGAAAGTTCTGCCCTGTGCATTGCTAATTTTGTTCCCTGATTGGACTGCCATCACCTTCCTTTGCTGTTTGCAGAAACTGTCTTTTATTTCAGGACACAATAGGTGGCAGTCTTTATCTTCTGTTTGTCTTGTCCTCATGAAGCTAACATCTGTTTACTTCCACACTTAGCATAGCTATTCTGCTTAGTCTGCTGTAACGAAAAGACAGTAGTAAGGCTTGGCTCTGTCAGTAATCTAACTGCTTACATTTAAACCTCAAATTTAACCTCTGTAAACTGTCCACTGGATCCACACAGACTCTGACAAACATGAGCCTGCAAACAACAGAGAAAAACTAATTAGGTTCCTTTATAAAGCCCTTTTTAACTATGCTTTTTGTCTGAGTAGGTGAAGGAGAGAGGTTTTTTCACTGTTGTCTTGAAAAGTGTTTCTCTGCCCAAGAAAGCTAGCAGAGGAGCCATGAGACTTTAACTGGGCAGGTACTGACTGCAGCATGCCATGAAAGAGCTGAAAGTCCAGTTTAGCCTGTGTGATTAGGTGATACGAAACCATTAAGATAAATTGGTTTGGATGAACTACTGTATTTTTTTCCCAAAGGCAGCACAGAAACTAACAGTTTGGCAACATTCTCCAATCAGAAGAAGACATCTGTTGACCTGGTGCAGGGAACAGTCATCAAACTGGACTCTGCCACATGGGGACTAACAAGAAAAGAGAGTCTGAAAGAAAGTCTAGTGTTCCCATGATCATAAATAGAAGTCCAGAAAGGTTTGCTAGTTTCTTTTCTAAAAATAAAAAGCATTGTTCCCATCACCTACATTGTTTATTCTATCATCTTTTGTCTTTAAAATCCCTTTTAAGAGATAATACGGGAAGCAGCTGAAAAAAACCTACCTTCAGTTCACTGCACAGAAAAAGTATAAAGGAAACAATTAACCAAGTCTGTACAGCCCAAAGCATTGTCTCAGAATGCTATATTCTAGAGTTTGTTCTCAGTTTGAAGTTCTTGAGAAACTAACCAGCAGTTGCCACACGTCTAATTGCTCACTCACGTTCTAAATTATGGTATCTTACAGGGAGATGTCTCAGTTTGAGCATTTGTAGAGGAAAGGAATACAAAGCCAGAAATCCCTTTTTTTTTTTTTTTGCCTTTGAGCTCTTGTTTCACATTAAATAACGATTTCAACAGTAGAACTTTCGAATAACTTGAGCTTACATATGCAGAATCCTTTAGTAAATAAGTTGTGACTTGTAAGTAGTCAAAATGAATGTGAAATGGATAAAACATCTTACATTTGAAGTTTAAAAAATTGATCATTTTGAGAGTTAATGTAACTAAATAATGAAATAAAATTTGAATTTATTTTCATGTTATAGTCCATAATTTCATTGTTTTATTTTCATTTTAGAAGTCTACACAATTCATTACAAGGGGTTGGGGTTTTTTTCTTAATTTTATTTTAGTGAAACTCAGAACACTGATTCTGTCACAGTTCTGAGAAGCCTCATTAATTCAGAACCCTTAAAGTTCTTTGAACCTAGCAACCAAACAACTTATGAAGACTGGTAGATCTCACACATTATTTCATATAGCCATTGCTGTCCTTAAACTTGGCTATCAATCCCATTAATAGTGCTATAACAATACTTAAAACATCAGAGTACCAGAGGAAATTAAAAAATATTCTTACTGACTTCACCTGACAACTCTTTTTGTTTTTATGTTGGTTTTTTTTTTCCATCTGTAAAATAATGAAGAATTGCATTTGTTGTACTGGAATTAAGCAAGGATTAGACCAGTAAGGTTTCTGACATGCAGAGTATTATTCCTGTCTTTGCACATTTTGACTTTATTAAAAATGGACAAAATTACTTCATTAAATGGGAGATGCTAAAATCCATCATGAAATAAATACTAGCTGCAGGCTGATAGATCTGATTTACAAGTTACAAAGGGAAACATCTAGTAGGAGTGAACATTCACTGTGAATACTGTGTTTCAAAATTGTGTGTGAACACATCTGAAAATGTTTATTTTCTGGTCTTTCTGTTCTCACAGCATTTTAAAAAATTAGCTTCTTTTGATTGCTTTTTATTATTCCATTTCTGTATATCCATTCCTGATATTATTTTTACACTAGTCTTCCTTCCCACGTGAACTCCCAGTTCCAATAAGAGGTTATGAATCCTCCTGTGTGAGCTTAATACTGCAGTAGGACAGGTTTCTGTAGTGACAGTAAGTTGGGACAACAGGCAGCAGTTCAGGGATTTGGTTCTGGTTATTTTCCCCATACTGTTCCATGGTGAAATACAAATACTTACCTTCTGGATCTTGACATGATGTATATAAACATGTAACATTTCTGAAAAGCAAGTTCTTGATTTTTTCTGCTTTGCTTTTTTGAGACATTAATGGATTTAGAAACATCTGTCCAGGTTAATAATGACATTTTGAGACACAGTAGTCACAGAATCCAAGGTTTGTATCTTGAATGACATCAGTGATGTCTCCAATCCGGAAGCCATCCAAGGAACTACAGGAAAGGGTCAGAAGTTCCACAAAAATGAAAGTCTTTCATCGGCCTAATTCTCATGTGGTTTCCTCCTTTTCATACGAATGTGCAAATATGGCAGAGAATCAGTTTAGCTCTAAATTCCCACTTGTTGATAAGTGAGATGTATTCAAAGCAGACTATAGTCCCTCTTTCATCAACATAGTAAAAAGCCTGGGAAAATGTTAGATTATTTCTGGAATTACTTTCTGAGAAGAGATTTTTGAGAAGAGAAAGTTTTAGGCCTATTTTTTTTGGCAGCAGCCATGTAACTTCACTGAATTTTTTTTCATGTTTTGTAGGTATTTTATATGCATGAAAAATAGTCCCAGGATTATGACAAGGTGAAGATGAATATTCAAGTAAGAACAAAGAAAGCAGATATTTATTTCTTTTAGGTTTGGGACAAACCCATTTTATTTGGGCTTGCACAGCTGGCACATCTTATAATTATTTTAACCAGTTCAAGATATTCGGACATCATTGAATCAATTATAGGACCAGAATCTCAAATTAGAACTTCGGTTAAAATGAGTAAGCCAGCTGGCTATGCACGTTTTTAAAAGCACACACTGCTAAGTTAGTGTTACTGTGCTCATTCCTTTTACTTGATTTTTAAAAGAAGCAAATTCATTATTTGATCTCAGAGCCTGTTGCTACAAGCAATATTCTTTACCACCTGAGCCCCAGCTAACATGCCTTTTATTCTTTTTTCTTTCTGTCCCCTTCATCACTTCAGTGTGCTCTTCCATGTGTTGCAAAGTACAGATGGTGAAATGCTTTGGGTCACGCAATGTTTTCTGTTAATTCTTTTGTGAGCTGTGGCGACAGCTAATTTTTCAATTTCTGATGTGTTCTGTGCAATCGCTTTCTTTTGGTTTAATCATTATGCCTGAAATAAAGAATGGCTCTTAACACCTAAAAGTCAAAGGAATTGAGACAAATTGTTCTTCCACAGACATCCCTGCAATTAAATTGCTTCACTCATAGTAAAAAGGAAACAAAAGGGAAAACATTACCCACCATTTTACACAGCAATAAAATCTTTACAAATGCTAGAAATAAATCAGTTCACACAACTGCAGCAGGTACAGAAGAGTGCATGCTCCCAATAGATGCTCAAATGCACTTGATGGGAAATTTTAGTATATTAAAAANTTAAAAAAAAAAAAAAAAGAGAGAGAAAGAAACGGTGAGTGACAAAGAAATAAACAATGCTAGTAGGGGTGACAGATGTAGGAAATGGTATGTGGTATTGCAGTAAACATCCTGAAGTACTCTTTCAGCCCAAAACTCGCAGTATGAACAGTAAGAACCTGGGGAAAGAAGGTCAGGAACTGTGGAACTGTGTGACTAACTTACCTGTTGCACTGGTGAAGCATCCTGATTGGAATCAAACAGTTCAGATTACTAAAATGCTCATGCAGGGCTACACCTAGATATTGTGTTTTCAAAAAATGTAGCTTGATAACGAAATGTGACATTTGATGTATTGCAGAAGCATAGCCAAACAGAAGCTGAGCATTTTCACAGTGTACATCATCATCTTTTGCTACCAGCTCCTAAATGTGCTGGGCAGTGGACAGTATTTCTGTGGGATACAGGCTATTTCTCCTAACAGTGCACAGGCCAATCCAATGTCTCCTACTGAGATGAGATCATATTTCTTTTGCGTGCTGCCCCGCACACAACCCCACACACTTGCTTCCATTATTTATCTTGCATTAACTCTGGAGCTCACTAGACCACCCCCCATCTGAGAAGACTTAGCTTATTAATAAAGTGATTTTTTAAAAAAATCTAATAAATTAGGAGATTGAATCAGTACATGGAAGGAGATTTTTAGTTCACAGAGATGTCACAAAACCACTAGGTAGTGGATGTGAGCAGAAGACTATGTGAGATCTCCTGTTTTCAGTAGTCACCAGTTCAAGACATTACTGACTTTCATGTCTCTCCTTGTCCAAGAGTTCTCATGTGCATCCTTTTACTCATATAACTTTTCATTTATTTGTTTCTTTACTCCTATAGCTTTTCATTTATTTGTTTCTTTAACTCTTTTTACAAAAGTTTAAAAGTAAATTTTAAAGTAACATTTTTCTGAATAATTTCAAATGAAAGTTAAGCTGCCTGAACAATATGGGAGATACTGTTAAGAAATCTTATTAATGAAAAGAATCTCACACTCTACAACCACAACTGAATAAAAGGAAGCTAGCTCCAGTCAGACTTGTAGGCTTTGCTTCTCTGCTTTCCAATTTAAAAGGCATTCTGGGAATTCCTACATTCCTTAGAAAAAGTACTGCTAACGGTATCCAGCTGTAGATGGAAATATCTTTTTTCCTCTTCCTTTTTTGGTGTTCTTTCTAAGCGAGATGTGCCATGACCACACTTTGAATTTATACTGAAATCAAATGAGCTGCTGTGAGCTTCCCATCTTCCCTAACATACTTCAAACATGGCATTCTTAGTTAGCCTCACTGTCAAAATTGCTGCAAACACTTCTACTTAGTAACAGTTACTGTACCCTGGACATTGCTGATCATTTGCAGTTGCATCCACAAAAAGAACTTGGTAAGCCAGAAAAAGAAAAGGTGGAAGGTAAGCTTACAAACAGATGGGACACTAACAAGGCACTGGTAACAATGAGTATAGTTTGTAAGACCTCTCATAAGTCTTGATCAAATTATTCCAGGACATTGCCCCAGCTTTTATTTCCAGAAGGGATTGCATTCCCCTACTCCAAGGCAAAATGAAATACAGGTTAAGTCTGACAGCTATGGCAACCAACTCTTGAGTGTCAGTATTGGACACTACTGAAGACCTAACTCACAAAATAAAAACTCCTGTACAATAAACTCCATTTTCCCCACTCCAGCCAAAACTATTGAAAGACAATTCAGGCATTTTAGTTTACTACTCTATGCAAGTTTTCTAGTAAAAGGAAACCCTAACACCAAGACCTGCTGAAACGCAGGTAACGTGTGTGGATCTAACAGCTTGTTGCTACTTCTTCTCCCCCTCTCTACTTTTGAGACACTCCCACCACGTACTAGGCTTCTTTGTTAGATGATCAAACTCAATGACTAAGCAGAAAACTAATCCAGAAAAAGAAAGATGGTCTCCTGCACAATTATCAAGGTGAAATGGTTCATCATGTAAGGAAGGAGGAGTAAACTCATGAATGACAACAGAAGAAGAGGTGGAAAAAAGAGAAGGGAAGGTAAATTTCTTCTTTCTTGACCACTGACTGAGCTGGAGTTAGTTTTCCCCATGGCATCCTTCCCAGTGCTGTACTTTGTACTGAGAGCTGGAAAGGTGCTGGTAACACACCTGAGCTGTGGCTACTGATGGGCAGGGCTCGCACAGCACCAAGGTTGGTTTTCCAACTGCCCCTGCAGTGGGATGGGCTGGACAAGATGGGACACAACTGGGACAGCTGACCCAAGCTGACCAAAGGGATATTCCATACCATATGTCATCAGCTGAACTATAAAAACTATAAAAACTAAAAAAAAAAGGGGGGGAGGGAAGGGGGGTGGCATCCACTTGTCCTTCAGAGCAAATGCTACACATTTGGAGCCCTGCTTCCAGGAAAAGGGCCAGATACCATCTGCTGATGGGAAGCAGAGTTTAATTTTCTTTTGCTTCCCCTCACAGCCTTGCTTTGCTTTTCATTAAAATGCCATTGTCTTAACCCACAAATTTCATCTTATTTTCTTCCCCCTGGTCCATCCGAGAGGAGGGATTGGGGAAGTGACAGAGTGTCTTGGAAGGCACCTGGCATCCAGCCAAGATNAAAACTAAAAAAAAAAAGGGGGGGAGGGAAGGGGGGTGGCATCCACTTGTCCTTCAGAGCAAATGCTACACATTTGGAGCCCTGCTTCCAGGAAAAGGGCCAGATACCATCTGCTGCTGGGAAGCAGAGTTTAATTTTCTTTTGCTTCCCCTCACAGCCTTGCTTTGCTTTTCATTAAAATGCCATTGTCTTAACCCACAAATTTCATCTTATTTTCTTCCCCCTGGTCCATCCGAGAGGAGGGATTGGGGAAGTGACAGAGTGTCTTGGAAGGCACCTGGCATCCAGCCAAGATCAAACCACCACATAAGCAAAGGAAATAAATGAGCAAGGAGAGAGCTGCTCTAAAAGAAAACTTTGAAGAAAAGAAAAGGGAAATGGGGACAGCAGAGCAGAACCAAGAAACTGAAATGAGTAGAAAAATGGGAAGGTGTATTAGGGAAAAATATGACAAAACTAAGACAAGGATAATTATAAATTGTAGGAGCTCGACTCTCCAAAATGCACTGGTACATTCTTTTTCCCAGCTCAGGGATTGACGGCAAGTTTATGAAATTATCTGATTTCTAGGACCCTGTCTGATGCCATGTGGTTTAGCTGCTGGCTGCAATCCTGATGAGTTTGGAGGATGGAGCACCTACCTGCTCTTCCTGCACAAAAACATTCATTTTAGGAAAAGGTTGCCATTACAGGAAGTAACTTTCTTCCCTGTTTGAAACAGTTTATGTAAGAAAGGAAGGATTTGAACTTTTTTTCATTAACTTTCCTGTAGTCCTGAGTAGACACATAGAAATATTAAATCGCTTTCTTGCCTGCTTGACTTCTTCATCTCTTCCCTTTGTCTGTTTGTAACTCCTGGCAATTTTTAATACTTTTTCTGGTTGTTTATTTTTTTATCATCTGAAGCTCAACAAACTTCAAAGTATAAACAAGTCCATTTAATAGGTTCATATGTTTTGCCAAAAGTTATGATCATTGGTAGAGCAAAATGGCACCCTTAAGAAAAAATTGAAAAGGTTTGAACTTGCATACTTAGACAACAATATATTCTTAGTGAAAGCTCTCTTCATTTGTGAGAAGCTGGAAACATTTATGTTTCATTGGACTCTAGCACCAAGCCTTGGACTGCTTAACTGATCCAGAGACTAAATAGGCGTAGGACAACCTAACCATGTTCATTATAGAAGAATTTAAAGGTATTAAAATATGAGAAACAAGTTGCACTTGGCACATGACACTCAACTCCTCAAGGGAAGGGAGATACTCAACTCCTTACTTTTTATTTGGGGGAAAATGTCATGTGTTGGTTACTATCTACAAAGAGACAACCATTCTATTATGTACAAGGTAAAAAAACAGCAGTAGTGTGCACTGTATTTTAATTAATATGGGAGTGAATGACTGTTAGAATATGAGATGTTGGGAAAAGCACCTGACCTATGGAAGATAGGATAGTAATGATTTAGTTTTCAGAGATTTTTGTGGAGTAGAGAGGTAAAAGAAAAATAAATCTTCTAATAAATAGAAATATTTGTACCCCTACCAGAAACCGATTCTTCATCTATTTAACTAAAAACTGAGGTCATTCAACAGTCCTGGATAAACCAAAAGCACGAAATATTGGCCACAATTCAGAACAAAATTGACCAGGTTTGAAGGACGGTCGGCATTAAAATCATGGTTTTCATTGTTGTTATTGCTAAAAAACAGCTATAAATTAAATACTTCTCTCACTGTTTATTGTTATTTTTAAAACTGGCATGGTATCTATTACAGCTCCATGAACTATTTGTATATGTTTCTGTATCAAAGCAAAGTGACACACAAATTTATTCTGTACTTCCACAACCCCAAGCACACACTGATATTTACTTACCAGGGAAGCTGGCAGATCCCTTCACACCAAAAGCCCTCCCCCACTCCATTCCAATGGCCTTTCCATGTCCCTTTAGCTCCTGAAGCCCTCTAAAACTGGCAGAGAAATACTGAGATTTATTGGAAGGCAAGGGTCATAAAGATGGTATTTATTCAATCTGTAACAAATGTGCAGGAAGTAGTTTACAGCCCAAGAGTGTTCTGCTTCTAATTCCGCTATCAAAACAAGTTCACCAAGTTCTGCAGGGCAGAGGAGCACATAGTAAAATAAGACTAGATCTTTGGGGTGGGGAGGGATGGACACAGACACAGGGGGGCAGAGATGAGGGGACACAAGGGAGGTTAGATTTTACATTAACTTTTTACTTCTTGCTAAGAGTTTTATGTTAAGTCCTCTGTTAAGTACAGTCATGACAGTCATACATGACAGTATGTTGGCCTCGGTTGGGTCTTTCATAACCAGAAAGACTATGAAGAATCTTATTCATGAGAACTGGGAAGACACATACCAGTTTTACACTATTTGCTAGTGAATCATTTACTTTGTCTTTTATAGGGCAGCAAATAAATTTATGTAAATGGATTAAGGTATGCACAGGGAAAGTCATGAAATGCTTTGTGTTCTTATCAAGGATGTATGTGCATTGATGTCTGAATGGAATTAAAACCTAAGACAAATAAAACTATTTTAGAAGGAAACATAATCCTTAAAGCTGTGATTCCCAGATTTTTTTAGTCAAAAAGACTGTTGAAAATTATACATTTTTCACTGGACAACCATATATTTTACTAAACATTTAATTGTTGTGTTCATAAACTTTACTATTCATACATGTTTTCAAAGATCAATTACTCTTTCTTTGCAGTTCATTAAAGTCTCTTAACGCTGTGTAATTATTTCAGGTCTCCATCTATTGACTGTTTCATATCTTAGTAACTTAGTAATTACTGAAATGTTTAGGCCAGTTTATAAACAGAAGTTCTTAGACACTTATTACTTGGTACTGGTCAGAAATGTAAAATAATTTTTAAGGCTCTGCTATCTGCTTCTAATTAATGAGTGAAGGGAAGCATAAAGAAACTATTCTTTTTATTTCATTGTCAGTATTGCTTTTTATTACTTTTAAGAGCTTCTGAGTGCTAAGTCCCATTTAACAGTCCATATTGCTTACCTTGATAAAAATTGCTTAGGCAAGAATATACAGTCTCTAATAGCCAATGCTCCTTGCCCAGTGTTTTACTCACAAATGACCCTAAAGCATCTCTTTAGAAAGATTTATTTCTGTCTTTTCATTAAATCCTAGAGCTGATGTTGATCAACAGAGGGCAAGCATTCTATTGAAGCAGTAAGGAGCATCATGTTTTTTGTTTCTGGGAGTTCCTTATAATCACATGGCAGAGGTTACCATCAATATGTGCATGCTATTTTGAAAAGCAGTTGTCATTCAGATAAGGAAGTGTGATTGTACTCTTTTCCTCTACAAAATTTTCAGAAGCCCTCTTCCTGGTTTACATTAACCTTAATCAAGTAAAAAGTAAAGGTGAGTTGATCCTATTATTTATTCCAGCTTTTTTAAAAGATTGCCAAAGACAGTGTTGCATAATGGCATTTTGCAATTGGTAAATGTAAGCACAGAGAAGATACATTTTAAATATTTGCACTTACGCAGGCTAATATATTAGCACTGTTAGAAGAGGTGATCTATAATGTTCTCATCACTACAGTAATAAATTAACAGACTGCTCTTAAGAAACTTAGTGTCCACTGGAAAATCAAGATACATGTTTCAGATTAATCCATGGGTACAGTGTTCTATAGGAGCAATTTTAATATGAAACTGTATCATTTTCTGATGCTTGTACTATGGAAATTGCAAATCCAACTTGCAGCTATTCATCTACTACTTAACATCTTTCCATGTCATTCTTTAAGAGAATGTCTGTAATAGCAAAATTATATTAGATAGCAGGTCCTTTCTATATCATCATTAAGTTAAAATACAGCAAAGGAATTGCTAGTAACATCTGAGATTTCTTGGCTTCCTCCATCATTGTAAACCACCAGTCTATTTGAATTACAGATTATGAACTGTGTGCTGTATTTTACATCCGAACAAAATGAAACACTGAAAATGATTAATTGAAGATTTAGGATTTTCTTTGCAGGTTTAATCTAATCTCTAGACATATGCATTAGAGTATATTTTTAGAATATCTGTTGTCTCCCAAGGACATGCATTTTATTTATTAAAAACATAGTTAAGTGATTTTTTTTTTCCTCAGTGCTATGCTTACTATTATTCCTAAATCCTTCTCAGTTCTTTTCTCTTACTCTTTACCATTGGTTAGTCCTGTCTCAATCTCTGCTCTCACCATTTGCTTATTCCATCACCATCCCTCCATGTAAACCATACTGACAGTGATCAGCACTTTCTATCAGCTGTGGTCTGTAAAGTAGATATCCCAAGCTGCATTTTTCAGCTGCTTGCTGCACTCTGCCTTTTTAGTTGATCCCTAAAGTCTGAGCTCTGCACCTCCTCCACCTGAATCAGGATTCTGCCTCACTATCCCACACTAAGTAAGAAATTTCTTAATTAATTCAGACTCATCTTGTTAAAGACTCCTTTTAGGAGACAAAGTAAGTTAGTGCAGCACTGCATTATTGCGTGGCCCTTAGGCCAGAGATGTAGAATCATGGCTGTACAAGTCATGAGAGATCCCTGAGGGATTCAGGGGGCCTGAATGAATATCAAGTCATGGTCACATCATTCCACCCAAGGTAATGCTTACTATAGCTGGGATATTTACAGAAGGTATGGCTGAGTCCTAAGAAGTCTCTAGTGTTTGTGAACTGGTTCTTTTAAGAGCTTATATTTTATCCACATTTTCATAGTTTTACTTTCTATTTTTTTAACATGACCAGCAAAAATATATCTAATACCAGAACTAGGCCATTGCAACATTTCAAGCTTTTTCTAAGTTATATGTTAACTAAGATATTATGTAACATTAAAGTATTTATTCAGTTTTGATTTCTGAGCCAGACTCTTCAGTGCTGGCTCAGTCTTGGTCTATGCTTAAGAGCTCACATAACTGTGTTCATTAGGATTTTGTAAAATATCAGATACTCTAATCAATTGCAGGTGTAATTTAAGAAGATAGCTGAATCAACCTTAGCAGCTGATGGATGGTTACCAGAAAAAAAAACAGTTCCATTTCTTTCACTCCCCTATCACAGTTTCGCAGTCCTGCTTCCTACCTTGTACAGTACTGATCGTGACATTCATCTGTAATTTTTTAGCAGGACAGCTAAACTTACTCAGCCAGGAGAGCATTCTCCTTTTGAGAACAGAATTAGTTCTGTTCTCATTCAAACCACGACATTAGGCTAGACTTGTTATAATGAAAACATAGAGTCAATCAGAAAATTAAAGATCATCTGCAGTTATANTGAAAACCTACTTGGAAGAATCCTGTGCATTAGGACCTTAGAAGGTGGTGGAGTCCAAGAGAGATGGTTAGTATNACGACATTAGGCTAGACTTGTTATAATGAAAACATAGAGTCAATCAGAAAATTAAAGATCATCTGCAGTTATATGAGCAAATCTGTGTATATGTAAGTGTAGTCCATACTATGAACAAAAAAAAATGCCATAACTGATTATAAACAACCTAGAACATGATTAGTTAGTTACTTTTTAGGAAAGACAATCCAGCAATGAGAAGTGATGGAGTTGCCCTTTATGTAAGAGAGCAACTGGAATATACCAAGGTTGAAAGCTTGTGGCTAAGAATTAAGGGTGATATGAGTGACACTGTTGTGAGTGTTTGCTGTAGGCCACCTGATCAGGATGAGGAAGTCAATAAAGCCTTCTGTAGACAGTTAAAAGTAGCCTCATGATCACATACCCTGGTTCTGATGGGGTGCTTCAACCATGCTGACATTTTCTAGGAAGTCAACCCAGTGAGGGGTTGACACAGTCCAGGAGGTTTCTGCAGAGCATTGATGGTAACTTTTTGACAGAGGTGGTGGAGAAGCTAGTGAAGACAGGTGTGCTGATGGATCTTGCACTAATGAAAAAAAGGACTGGTTGGGGATGTGAAGGTTGGGGGTAGCTTTGACTGTAGTGACATAGAGATGGTGGAGTTCAGGATGCTGTGTGAAAAAGCATGGCACGAAGCAGGATTAGAACCCTGGACTTCAGGAGAGCTAACTTTGGCCTCTTTGAAAACCTACTTGGAAGAATCCTGTGCATTAGGACCTTAGAAGGTGGTGGAGTCCAAGAGAGATGGTTAGTATTCAAGCATCACTTCCTCCAAGCTCAAGATTGGTGCATCCCTATGTTTAAAAAATCCTGCATGGTAAAAGAACCTGCATGGATGAACAAGGAGGTTCTGGAAAAACTCAAATGGAATACTGTGAAAAAAGGGTCTGTCTATTTGGAAGGAATATAGGAATGTTGCCAGACTATGTAGGGATGCAACAAGAAGGCCCAAGGCCCTCTTGGAATTACATCTGGCAAGGGATGTCAAGGATAACAAGAAGGGCTCCAAGTGCATCTGTAGGAAAAGGAAGACAAGGGAACATGTNATACCAAGGTTGAAAGCTTGTGGCTAAGAATTAAGGGTGATATGAGTGACACTGTTGTGAGTGTTTGCTGTAGGCCACCTGATCAGGATGAGGAAGNATCTGTAGGAAAAGGAAGACAAGGGAACATGTGGGCGCTCTGCTGAATGAGGTGGATGTCCTGGTGGTGTAGGATACAGAGAAGTCAAAGTTACTGAATGCCTTCTTTGCTTCAGTCTTTACTGCTAAAACCATCCCCTAGGAATCCCAGTTCCTGGAGGTAAAACAGAAAGTCTGGAGGAAGGAAGACTCTCCTTTGTTCGAAGAGGATTGGGTTAGAGATCGTTTAGGCAAAATGTACATCTATGGCCCTGATGGGATGCACCCACAAGTGCTGAAGGAGTTGGCTGCTGTTATTGCTATGCCACTCTCCATCATCTTTGAAAGATCGTGGAGAACAGGAGAGGTGCCTGAGGACTAGAGAAAAGCCAGTGTCTCCCGTTTTCAAAAAGGGCAAGAAGGAGGACCCAAAAGATTAAAGGCGAGTCGC
>VWZY01003168.1:41653-65297 GCA_013399075.1 Chloroceryle aenea
TTACCAACCTGAGGTCTCCCAGGGCAGACTGGAGAGCTTGCTAAATTACCAGACTATGGTGTGTGATATCACAGGAATGGATGTGGCTAATGCATCTCTGCTGGATGAGGGGACAGCTGCTGCGGAAGCCATGCAATTATGTCACAGGTACTATGTTTAAATATATGGTTAAATCACAGCAGAAAGGGGTTTTGGAATTTGAAAGGTATCTCTGCTGTGTAGGAATGGGTAAGTGAGCGAGTTGAACTGTAGAATGCTTAGGCTGGAAGGGACATCAGACATCATCTAATCCAACCTCCCTGTCATTGTCAGGGACATCTCTCAATTAGACTAGTTTGCTCAAGGCCTCATCCAGCCTGGCCTTGAACACCTCCAGGGAGGAGGCATCCAAAACCTCTCTGAGCAATCTATTCCAGAGGCTCACCACCCTCGTATTAAAGAACATTTTCCTAAGATCCAACCTAAACCTGTTTTCCCTCAGTTCAAAACCACTTCCCCTAATCGTATTTTTGGACACTCTTGTGAAGAGAAGTGTGAGGTTGAGTGTGGCCTTTTTCTGTGAGCACATCAGTAAACAACTGTAGCCCATGTTGGCAGATGAGGGGAGAGCAGTGGGTATCTTGTGCTTTGATGATCTCCATTCAACACTCACAGAGAAGCCAAAGAAGTATGGGCTGGATGAGGTGAGAGGGGGGTGAATTGTAAACTGACTGAGTGGCTGGGCCTAGAGGGTGGTGATCAGTGACATGAAGTCTAGTTGGTCAGTTATTACTGGTGTACCTAAGTGTCAACACTGGGTCCAAAGATGGGGCAAAGTGGATCCTCAGCAAGCTTGCTGATGACACAAAACAGAAAAGAGAAGCTGGTACACCAGAGAGTTGTGCTGACATCCAGAGTGACCTTGACAGGCTGTAAAAATGGGCTCACAGCAAACTTACAAAGCTCAACAAGGGGAAGGGCAAAGTCCTGCACCTGGTGAGGAACAGACCCAGGCATATGAGGTACATCATGGGGGCTGGCAGGCTGGAAAGAAGATTTGCAGAAAAGGCGCTTGGGTTTCTGGGGAACACCAAAATTGAATATGAGTACTCTGTCCAGTTCTTGGCTGCCAGCATAAGAGACACTTGGACCTATTGGAGACAATTTAGTTGCCCTGCCCATGGTACCAGCTCAACTGCTGACACCAAGACACACACCTGTTCCAGATGCTACCACCACAAGACACCCAAGCCAATATGGCTGTGGTGCTGCTCCAGTCGCTTGCACTGAAGTCCACTGACTCCAGTCACTCCAGTTGTTGCACAATGGACATGTGGATCTTCCATGGTCTAACTACAGTTGCTGACAGCCACGCAGCCATATACACACACACGCCCCCTTCCAGAATACAGTCACCTCACCCATGAAAAGAATCAGAAGGGAATTTATCAAGAAGAGACTGCACTAGTTGGGTTCAAATGCATCAGCCATCAACTATATATGACTGTTCCTGTTCACCCTTTATCTCTCTATTCTCATACACATGTTCCTGCCAGAATCAGTTGGCTCTATCCCTGTTCCCCTAAACATCACATAATAAGTCCTTGCAATCCCCAAATGCTATTCCCCTGCAGCCTTTAATATCTGCCCCATGCCAAGGGAGAGGGTGTGTGTGCAGACAGTGTGTCCATTTGGGTTAATTTATTAAGTTCCCACCTGCCTTGGGGCCTCTGTGCTCTTTTGTGTGTTACTTGGGTCCCCTCATCTGCCATTGCCTCTCTGTGAGGGTGCAGAGGAGCTTTTATCACATAACCTAACAGTCTGTGATAAGAATAATCCTGTGTCCATCAACACTGAAGATGTGAATTGTTTTTTTCCACTAATGGTTAAAAAGAGCTGTACTAACTGGTGAAATACCTTAGTCCTAAGTGCTAAAAGTGAAACAGTGTTACATCCAAATTTTCTTTCAGGGATATGTATTTTAGGGACTTTTGAAACAGATCTATCTATAAATCAAATGAAATCTGAAAGATGAGTGAAGATCACTGTAGTACTGTTTATCAGGAAGGAGAGTACACAGCAGAGACTTGTGTTGTAACTATTCAGTTGTTCAAAGCACCAGTCTGACATCAAATCATGTTTACCAGAGAAAGCTAGGCAATTATCTTGGTCTCCATATTACATTTGATGGCTCATGTTTGGTTATCCAGGCAACATTGATAATCTTTATTAAAGACCACAATTATATTCCTTTAAAAGATTATGTGTGTGTGTAGGCATTCCCGACGCTTCTTAAGTTGTCTCCTTGTTCTGTCTCATAGTCTGTTTTAATTTTTGTCATGTATGAATCTCATTTGACTGTCTGAAATGAACATTCTTATTTTAAATGGACTAGAACCTTCATTCAGTCTTAATTTGGTTATAATAGCCAAAATTTACAACTGCCTTTTAATTTAGGAAAACTCACAATTAGAAAGCCAACTGATTTTACTTCTATGGAACAATGATATATTCTTGATGTGTAACCTTTCTTTTTTTTTTCCATTTCTTTTTAACAGGCACAACAAAAGAAGGAAGTTCTATGTAGATGCCCGATGCCACCCTCAAACTATAGCAGTGGTCCAAACTAGAGCAAAGTAACATTCTCAGTTTTCCACCATATTTTTTCATTTACATTGATAATTTTTCATCTGTGCCTTTTCACCTTATATCTAACATTTTTGGAACATAAGATTATGCTTTCTTTGCAAAATAGAAGCAGAAATCTGTTATCCTTTGGTGTTGCTTCTATTTTCCCATTCAAATATAACTGCAAAGTAATTAAATGTGTTTAAAAAGAAACATCTGATTAAGAGAAGGTATTTAATTATACACTTAAGTTGTTTGCATAAATATATACATCTGGTTTTCTGATTCAGTCAGGTAAATTTTTTTTTTAACTAGGAAATTAATAAACCTAGATAACAAAACTTCTCTTGTAGTGAAAGCTAAATCCATTTTAAGTTTGCATTTTAAAGTAATCGTCTTCTGAAAATGTGACTTGATTCTCAAAGTTAAACATGCTAAAGCTGCAAAACGTTGATGTCAAATATGCATCCTCTGCACTGCTTTGCTCCATATTTCTGACATGAAACTTTTTCAATGTTTAATGCTGGAGAGCAGGTCCAACTCTCTGTATGTCCAAGCAAAAAATCATATGTAAATCTGTGAAAACATGTTATGTATCACTCTAAGTCAGGAATGGGTTTGACTATGTTTTTGTTTTCCAGTTACACGGGTGTTATTATTGAGCTCAAATTACCCCATGAGATGGATTTTAGTGGAAAGGATGTCAGTGGAGTATTGTTTCAGTATCCAGACACTGAAGGGAAGGTGGAAGACTTCTCTGAACTTGTTGAAAGAGCTCATCAGAATGGGGTAAAGTAAATCTTACTGGCATCACAAATCTCAGTCAGGTGTGTCAAACAGCTGTAGTCATAGAAACTGTTAGGAGTTACCATCTGAAGTATTAACCTTCAGCTCCATGCAATTGATAACCATTGCACCTCTGCTATGTGCAAGAGGTATGAAACAGTTTGAGGATGTATCTTGTTTAGACTCAGCTCCCACGCAAACACCATTCCTTCAGAAAAGAGGCTGACTGCTTTGTGCATTTCTGTTCTCAGACTCTGGCCTGCTGCGCTACTGATCTTCTGGCTCTCTGTATTCTGAAGCCTCCTGGAGAGTTTGGGGTAGATATTGTCCTGGGTAACTCCCAGAGGTTTGGCGTGCCACTCTGCTATGGGGGACCCCATGCTGCATTCTTTGCTGTGAAGGAAAATCTAGTGAGAATGATGCCAGGCAGAATGGTGGGTGTTACAAGGTAAGAGCTCCCTTTGCCATTAGTGTCTTCAGGGAAAATTTAAATAAAACACATGACTGTCTTGTGCAGCCTTTATGAATAACAGATGATTGTGTGGTGTTATGCTAGACATAAAAACTGAAAACTGAGAGAATAAAAGTTGCCTTCAATTTTTAGAAAGCAAATTTAAATTGCATTTGAGTGGAATGAAGCTGTGAACTGTCTGTAGTGCTTGCTGCAGTGTAGGATGAAGAGATAATCAAAACAACAGAGAGAATTAATTGTCATTGCATGAGGCTTTGTAAGCTAACTTATTCCACTTACTCTGTACAGTTACATCTTTTTCTCTGACATCCAGTCATTAAAAAGTTAAATGGGAAAAAGTAGAAAATTCAGTGAGCCTTCAAAATAATCAAGAAGGATATAATCTAGTTCAAATTTTAGTCAACCTTAAACAAAGCAGAGAAATAGAGTACAAAAACTTCTTAATTCTTGTTTGTGACATATTTTGAATTTTGACAAGATGCCTAACTGGAAATACTAGACAATAATTGTCACTAGAAAGACTGGATATCTTTGGCACAGAAGCCATTCAGAAGCAGTTCAGTAACTGAAATAGCTAATAACATTGTTATCAATACAGTTAGAAATATGTTATTGGTATAGTATTGTTCCTTCAAATATATTTTTAATCGTCTTGCTTACTCTGAGGGTATCCTTAGGTTTTAGTCGTTGTTCTGAAATCTGATCTCCAATTCAGATTTTGATCAGAATTCTAGTATAATCTTTTTATAAAAGAACAGTAATTCTATTTATCAAGGTCATGCTATTGCTGCTTTGTGACTACACCTAGTTTAATATTTTTAATCTGCTTTCACCTTGCATCATCTCAATCAAGTTGGAAAATAAAATGTTTAAATGGAAAAAGCTAAGGTACTTTCTCAGTGCAGCTTTCAGCCATGGATTTTTTAAAGTTTTTGGTCACAGACTCACAGAATGATTGAGATTTGGGAGGGGGATGTCTCTGAAGGTCATCTAGTCCAGCTTCCCTTCTCAAGCAGAGTGACCTAGAGCCAGTTGCCCAGGACTGTGTCTAGATGTCTCTTGAAGATCTCCAAAGAAAGAGACTCTAGTTTCTCTGAGCAACCTGCTCATAGTGCTCAGTCAGCCTCACAGTGAAGTGTTCCCTCATGTTCAGGAGGAACCTCCTGTGTTCCAGTCAGCAGCCATTGCCTCTGGTCCTGTCACCAGGCACTACTGATAAAATTGTGTCTCAGTCTTCATTGCACCCTTCCTCTGAGTATTTGTACAGATTGTTGAGATGCTTCCTGAGCTTTCTTTTCCCAAGGCTAAACCATCTCAGCTGTCTCAACTTTTCATCATATGAAAGATACTCTAGTCACTTCAATGTCTCACTGGCCTTTCACTAGACTCTCCAGTACATCCCTATCTCTCTCATATTGAGGAAACCAGAACTGAACACAGTACTCGAGGTGCAGCCTCAACAGTGTTGAGAGGACAAGGATCATTTCCTTTGACTTGCTGGCAAAGCTTTGCCTAATGCAGCCCATTCACCATCTTTACTACATGGGCACATTGCTGGCTCATGTTCAGCTTTGTCCCCAGGACCCCCAGGGTCTTTTCTGCTAGGCTACTTTCCAGCGAGGCGACCCGCAGCATGTACTGGTGCTTGGGGTTCTTTGTCAAGTGCAGCATTTTACACATCCCTAGTTGAACTTCCTGAGGTTCCTGTCAGCCCATTTCATCAGCCTGTCAAGATCCCTCTGAAGGACTGATGATGACAAACCTGCATACTCTACACACCCAAAAAACTGCTGAAGTGAAAGTGATTTAAATATCATATAACTGGTACACAAGTACTTCAGGCAAGTGGTCTGTCTATTCAAACTGCCATGTATGTACGTATGTTTATTTTTTATATATATGTGTGTACATAGTTTGTCCAATATTTTTGTGGCTGTTCTGAAAGTTTTCATAGTTTTAAAGGGTATTAGAATTGTCCTAGCTCTCCTTTTTTAATATGTTAGGAACACTGCAAAAGGACCTCTTGAAGGATGGATTGGCCAGAGTCCTTTCAGTTATGCCATACAACCTTGTGAAATGGTTATTTATATATACAAACACAACCTGCTCTTACTTGACATCATTAGAAAAGATGCTAAATACTGGATTACTCTTCAGTTGAAACAGTTGCAATAATCTGTGTCATTTTAAAGCAAATACCAATTTTTGGTATAGTATGCTTAGAAAAAAACCTCTGTGTGTGCTCTACCTGATGGGACATCTTTGCAAGATGTGTTGTAAATAGAATCTAGACACTTCAGTGTCACTCTCTGTTTGATATCACAGCTGTCCTGACTTTTGCTTTATTGTCCCCAGAACTTTTATGTCTCCGAGGATACATGACTAGTTTCGGGTTAACGTGCATAGAGTGCAATGTCTTAAATTACTGTAATTTTTAGTAACAGAAGCAATATTTTTGCTTGTGGCTTAGAGATGCAAATGGAAAGGAAGTGTACCGACTTGCTTTGCAAACGCGAGAGCAGCATATCAGGAGGGATAAAGCTACCAGCAACATCTGCACAGCACAGGTAACTTGTCATGCTTTATTTTCGGCTGTAGAAAGGAAGTCAGACAGTAAGATTATAGTGCTAAACTCACAGTAATTTGATTTAGGTTTACTTTTAAGAGTTTTTACTAGAAAAATTAAGAACATTAAAATGTTCTGGTGTCTGTGCATTTGTCCTAAGTCCTTTGAAAATTGAACCCTTTAATAAAGTTTTTAGCCCTGAATTCATGCAGTGTCATGAGTCCATCTGTCTCCTATGGCAAAGACCACTGAGCAGTGCTGTATTTGTTCTGAATGAGACAGATTCCTAATGAAATGGAATAGAATTCTAATGATACGGAATTGTGCACGCAGGGCAAAAAAAAAATAAATCAATTTTTAAATTCTAAAACTCTTTTATCAAATTGTTACAGCTTCTATTTTTGACTATGTGATTTGATGCAAAAATATTACATCGCCAAAAAGCCATCTTTACAAGAAAATACCATGATTAAATAATTATGCAAAATAGTTATCTTGAGCATGCCTCCACAGATCTTCAGCCAGACAAGCTCATAATTTTTTCCACTCCTATCAATGCTTTGCTCATGCTGTTAACCTTGTGCTGGATTTTGAGGAGGGATTATTACCAATAAACTAATGTTAGTTACTCTGTATTCATGGACTACTCCGTAAATGTTTTGTACTATTCCTAAACTGTGAGTGTCCTATGAGTCTTAACTGAGAGTCTTCAAACAGCTCTGTTACAGTAGTTGAATTTATGTTCATGTTAATTGCTGACACAGTACATTTCAATGGTCACTGAATTTATAATCAGTTCTTACAGTTTCATAAAAGTATTTTCCTTTCCCACCTTCTGTTTTGTAGTCAAAATGTAATCAATATAACATCAGCTGAGGATATGTGGTTGTCCTGGGGTCCATTCAACTTATATGAAGTAGTCTTCAATAATAATAATAATAATAATGATGTCCTAAACTGTATTTGGATCCTAGGCTCTTCTGGCTAACATGGCAGCCATGTTTGGTATATATCATGGGTCTGATGGATTAAGGCACATTGCAAATCGAGTACACAATGCTACTCTAATCTTGGCTGAAGGTCAGTATTTAATGTTTGCAGAAACAGTTCTTAAATCCTTACACCTTCTTAAATAATACATCCTCTTAAATAAATTTATGTGGCTTTTTTGCCAGCTGATGTGTGTTCTCTGGACTCTAGAGAGAACATTTTAATAACAAAATTCATAGCTCATATTTTTGTGTACTTCTGATAATAATATCCAAGAATTAGATACCTATGTGATATGAGTTTGCAACCATTGCTTCTATTTCTTGGGCAAACAACACATGTCTACACAGTAAGTCTATAGATGATAAAACTCAATTCCTGTTTTCCATCTGCAAGCTCTGTATTTCACTTACTGGACTATCCTAGTTTACACACAGAAATCTGCACAGACTAATAACATAACAAAAATAAGTAATAAATGAGATTAAAGAAATAGAAACATATCAGTTCAGGTGGGTGGAGTATCATACACCGCTACAAATACTGAAACCCTGAATAATGGTTGCAGGTGGACTGTGTGGTCTGATAGGTTTCTCCACTGGCATGACTATTGCTGTTAGAAGGAGCTATGCAGAACTGGAATGCTGCGAATTGAGGAATGATTAGCTCCTTCAGCTTAGCTGAAGGACCTTTTTCTGCTGAGGCTCTAAACTTTGTTGTGGCAAGCTCTGTGAGAGTTACTATCCATTTATATANCTCTGGTAGGGGAGTTGGACTTGATGGACACCAGAGGTCCCTTCCAACTCCTACCATTCTATGAATCTATGAATTTTTCTTTCCAGTCTTGTGACTTTGTACTTACTGCATTCGTATACCAATTCTGCTACTGTATATATTACAATTCTGGTGTATCAGAATGATCTTCCCTAGATTCAGTTTGCATTGTTAATTAGGTCTGAATCTGATTTAGATGCATTTCATACACAGTGACATTTCACTGAAAAGATGGTGATTTTGCTGCTCTGTACACAAGGGGAATATTTTGCTTTATTATGTAAAAGAGTTTACTTATGAAATTGATAGTGTTATGCAAGTACTGTGTAAGCAAGCAATACAGTATGCAGCTAACAGAATTAACTTGCTGTTTTTTATAGGTCTCAGGCGAGCTGGTCATAAACTACATCATGATCTGTTCTTTGATACCTTGACGGTCACGTGTGGATGCTCAGTCAAAGAGGTTTTGGACAGGGCAGCTCTTAGAAAGATAAATTTTCGGATTTATAGTGATGGCAGAGTAAGCAACTCCTTAAACCTTTCAGAAATTTTGTAGCATGGCTCTTTCTGTGTTAAGTTTCTAGTCATTATGTGTACTAAGCAGAACAAAATTATTTAAGACTTCTTGTAATTTGCTCAGATGTATCAGTCAATTATAAAGATAATATAAAGAAGTTGTGTACTGAACTTCCAGAAATAATAATTTTATTTTCATTTTATGCCTGTTTATAAAGGTTATCTAATTGTTTCATGTTAAGTATGCCACTAACAGAGTGGAGAGACTCTAAAATTTAATGATGAAATGCAAGGTGACCTCCAGAATTCAGGTCCTATGGCAGTGTTTAAATACAGATTGAAATCTAAATGGCATTTTGGTGGGCACTGAGGTTTATTGACGAAGTCTAATGAATTCTATAAAATTAGACGGGGAGAGGAGGCAGTCCAGGGAAATGGGAAATTTTCCTATTAGATGGATAACACTTAGAAACATTAGAAGTGAGGTCACAAGTCTTGAAATCTGTCAGTCATCTAGTTTGGATGGTTTAGCAGGGGAAAGGTATGAATTAGAAAATTTTATGTAAATAAGATAAATTTATGTATCTATTGCATAAAATGAAGTGACATTTACATATTTTGGGGTAGGTTAATTTTTTTCTTGGTTTCCCTCCTGTGTTTCTGGAATATTTTTTCTTGATCAGAAGTAATATACTATGCCTCTGGAATTTAAATCTTTGAGTAATTAAGTGTTGCTTTTATCCATAGGTTGGAGTATCACTTGATGAAACTGTGAATGAGAAAGATCTAGATGACATATTATGGATTTTTGGTTGTGAGTCTTCAGCTGTAAGTAGACAATAAATCATAACGATGAAATTATTTTAATGTTTCAGAAGTTTAGGGAAAATCAGAACTATTCTTTGGACAGTGATGCCTGTATGATGACTATTTGTTAAATACTGAGAATTTCAGATCCTCTCTTAAAGAAAGGGGCTGTATGAAATAACAATGACTTGTGTAACCAAGTAATGCCATTCTCTGACTGTGACACTTAGTCCTTTCAGTCAGCTTTCACACCTTGTGTTCAGGCTGTTACTTGTTTTGGGAGGGTTAGGACATGGTGGTGAGTTATTTCCCTCCCACTGGAATTTTTGTTGCATGTCATTAGCAATTAGCATCAATACTCCCAAGATGAGGACTACTGAGACATCTGTGCCCAGTTTTAATAAAATGCTGTTGTCATGCTAGATATATACAGCTATGTATGCTAATAAAGTCTTGTTTGGTTTTTTTTTCCTAAAGAGCTGGTAAAATTTTGATGTACACTGGTAGTACAAGCTAGTACTGATGGAAATTGACTGTAAAATGTTTCTGTGAAAGTAATTGATTCAATTTTTCTTCGTGTCAAAGGAGCTAATTGCTGAGGGTATGGGCGAGGAAACCAAAGGCATCCTTAACACCCCATTTAAGAGAACTTCCAAGTTCTTGACACATCAGGTTTTCAACAGGTTTGTGAAATTGCTGTATATCCAATATTTTAATGGAATCTGAAAGTATCTCCTTTCAAAAGTGGCCTAGGAGTCAGCTGAGGACAGTTTTGTAGCTGTAGTCACACAGTCATGCATTACTCTCTAGAAGCATTTTCAGATGTCTTTCATGTTTTAAATGGTGGTCACACATAGGGTGTCTTTTTCCATTAATGTGCTACACTGTACAAACTATTATATGAGGACATATTATCAGCAGACTTATTAGAGCCCTTATATTCCATATTTACTAATAGCATTTCTAAGAAAATGATAATCGTCATTTTTCATCCATGTTGCTATTAGCAAGTGTAAAGTTCCTATTTGGAAAGAAGTACCCAGAATGTATTAAAATTTATCCTAAGTCTTAATTCTTTTTTTTAATGGCTTTTCCTATGTTAGAGAACAGATCAGCCAGATGGTATAGCTAATCTGCTTCACTTAACACCACATTTTGTGTTCTCCAGCTATCACTCTGAGACAAATATCGTGCGGTATATGAAAAGATTAGAAAACAAAGATATTTCCCTTGTTCACAGCATGATTCCTTTGGTAGGTATTTATGAAAAATAGAAAAAAAAAATAGGTACTTAGGTCATTTATGTATTTCAATAAATACTGACAAATGTATTTGTATTTTTAGGGATCCTGCACAATGAAGCTCAACAGTTCAGCTGAACTTACAGTAAGTTGTAATAATGTTGTGTTACTTGACACCCACATGAGTAAACTATCTACCCAGCATCATTATAAAGACTGCTTTTGGTCTAGTACTCCAGATGAGGAGTCATCAGCTCCTTTATTTGCTATGAAGAATGCTCCAAAAAGCACAGTAGAAATGCAATAGTAGCAGGAGAGTGAGTGGGTTTGAGGTTTCCATTCTGAAAAAAAAAAATAAAAAAAATTAGAATTAGATATCATAATCCTGTTCCCTTATGCACTGTTGCAGTATCTAATTCCTATCTGCCTTACAAATCTTACAGTCTAATCCTCAGAAATACAGAAATATTCATGTGGGACTGGCAAGTCATGTTTCTTTGCCAGTTTACTATTTCTTAGAACAGCACTCCTTTTGCCCAGGTGAGGAACTAGACTGCTAGTAAATGGTGAAGAGCCGTAGCCAGGCTGTTTGGTACCAAATNAGAAGAGACCAAATCCACCTTGCTACAACCTCTTCTCAGGGAGTTGTAGAGAGTAATAAGGTTTCCCCTCACCCTCCTTTTCTCCCTGGCTAAAAAATCCCAGTTCTGTAAGCTGCTTCTCATATGTCTTGTTCTTTAGACCCTTCACCACCTTTGTTGNTTAGATATCATAATCCTGTTCCCTTATGCACTGTTGCAGTATCTAATTCCTATCTGCCTTACAAATCTTACAGTCTAATCCTCAGAAATACAGAAATATTCATGTGGGACTGGCAAGTCATGTTTCTTTGCCAGTTTACTATTTCTTAGAACAGCACTCCTTTTGCCCAGGTGAGGAACTAGACTGCTAGTAAATGGTGAAGAGCCGTAGCCAGGCTGTTTGGTACCAAATAGCTTTCTGACTCTGAATGAGTTTTCTCTATCTATTAGCTTCTCCCCTTCTAATCTTTCATTAGATTTCCTTTGTGCTCTTTCTGTCACTGCCTTCTTGATGTCTTCTACCTTCACTGTTTTCTGTTTTGTTCATTGCATCCTAACTAAAATGGATTTTTAACTATATTCAGAATGGTTTGGTTTGGTTATTTTTTGGAAGGAAAACCTAGAAACAGTTGCTCAGGTTGAAAAAGACCGTTAATATCAAGTCCAACCATTAACCTGACACTGCCAAGTCCACCACTACACAATGTCCCTAAACACATATCCTTTGAATATCTCCAGGTATGGTGACTCCGCTACTTCCCTGACCAGCCTGTTCCAGTGCTTAACAACCCTTTCATGAAGAAATTTTTCCTAATATCCAACCTAAACCTCCCCTGGTGCAACTTGAGGCTATTTCCTCTTGCCCAATAGCTTGTTACTTGGGAGAAGAGACCAAATCCACCTTGCTACAACCTCTTCTCAGGGAGTTGTAGAGAGTAATAAGGTTTCCCCTCACCCTCCTTTTCTCCCTGGCTAAAAAATCCCAGTTCTGTAAGCTGCTTCTCATATGTCTTGTTCTTTAGACCCTTCACCACCTTTGTTGGCCTTCTTTGGAGAGGCTCCAGCACCTCAATGTCCTTCTTGTAGTGAGGAGCCCAAAACTGAACCCAGTATTTGAGATGTGGCCTTACCAGTGCCAAATACACAGGGATAATCACCTCCCTGGTCATGCTGGCCACACTATTTCAGAACAAGACAGGATGCTATTGGTCTTCATGGCCACCTGGGCGCACTGTTGGCTCACATTTGGACAGCTATTACCAACACCCCCAGGTGCTTTTTTGCCAGGCAGCTTTCCAGCCACTCCTCCCCAAGTCTGTAGCATTGTCTGGGGTTGCTGTGACCCAAATGCAAGACCCAGATCTTGGCCTTCTTGAAGCGCATACCTTTGGCCCTGGCCTATTGATCCAACCTGTCCAGATCCCTCTGTAAAGCCTCCCNAAGGAAAACCTAGAAACAGTTGCTCAGGTTGAAAAAGACCGTTAATATCAAGTCCAACCATTAACCTGACACTGCCAAGTCCACCACTACACAATGTCCCTAAACACATATCCTTTGAATATCTCCAGGTATGGTGACTCCGCTACTTCCCTGACCAGCCTGTTCCAGTGCTTAACAACCCTTTCATGAAGAAATTTTTCCTAATATCCAACCTAAACCTCCCCTGGTGCAACTTGAGGCTATTTCCTCTTGCCCAATAGCTTGTTACTTGGGAGAAGAGACCAAATCCACCTTGCTACAACCTCTTCTCAGGGAGTTGTAGAGAGTAATAAGGTTTCCCCTCACCCTCCTTTTCTCCCTGGCTAAAAAATCCCAGTTCTGTAAGCTGCTTCTCATATGTCTTGTTCTTTAGACCCTTCACCACCTTTGTTGGCCTTCTTTGGAGAGGCTCCAGCACCTCAATGTCCTTCTTGTAGTGAGGAGCCCAAAACTGAACCCAGTATTTGAGATGTGGCCTTACCAGTGCCAAATACACAGGGATAATCACCTCCCTGGTCATGCTGGCCACACTATTTCAGAACAAGACAGGATGCTATTGGTCTTCATGGCCACCTGGGCGCACTGTTGGCTCACATTTGGACAGCTATTACCAACACCCCCAGGTGCTTTTTTGCCAGGCAGCTTTCCAGCCACTCCTCCCCAAGTCTGTAGCATTGTCTGGGGTTGCTGTGACCCAAATGCAAGACCCAGATCTTGGCCTTCTTGAAGCGCATACCTTTGGCCCTGGCCTATTGATCCAACCTGTCCAGATCCCTCTGTAAAGCCTCCTTAGCCTCAAGCAGATCAACACTCCCACCCAACTTTTTGTCATCTGCAAACTTGCTGAGGGTGCACTTGATCCCCCCCTCCAGATCACTGATAAAGATGTTAAACAGAACAGATCTCAATACTGAGCCCTGAGGAACACCACTTGTAACTGGACACCAATTGGATTTAAATCCATTCACCACCACTCTGGGCTTGGCCTTCCAGACATTTTTTTATCCTGAAAAGAGTACAACTGTCCAAGCCATGATCAGCTGGTTTCTGCAGAAGAATGCTGTGGGAAACAGTGTCAAAGGCTTTACTAAAGTCCAGGTTAATTCCACAGCCTTTCCCTCACCCATTAAGTGGTTCACCTTGTTGTAGAGGGTCAGGTTAGTCAAGGAAGACCTGCTTTTCATATAGCCATTCTGACTGGGCTTGATCACCTGATTATCCTGTATATGCCACATGATGGCATTCAAGATGTTCTGTTCTATAACTTTCCTTGGCACCAATGTCAGACTGACGGGCTTGTACTTCCATGGATCCCCCTTCTGGCCCTTCTTGTAGACGGGTGTCACTTTTGATAGCCTCCAGTCAACTGGGATCTCCCCAGTTAGCCAGGACTGCTGATAAATGATGGAACATGGTATGGTGAGCACTTACGACTACTGCCTCAGTGCTTGTGTGGATCCCATCTGGCCCTTGTGTGTTCTAAGTGGTGCAGCAGGTTGGTGGCCATTCCCACTTGGATTACAGAGGCTTTATTCCACTCCCCATCCCTGTCTTCCAACTCAGGAGGCTTGGCAGTCAGAGAACTGGTCTTACTGTTACAGAGAGAGGCAAAGGAGGCATTCAACACCTCAGCCTTTTCCTCAGACTTGGTCACTATGTTTCCCCCTGCATCCAGTAAAGGATGAAGATTCCCCTTACTCCCCCTTCTGTTGCTAATATATCTCTAGAAACATTTTTAATTGTGTTTTATGGCAGTAGCTACATTAATTTCTAGTTGGTCTTTGGCCCATCTCATTTTCTTTCTGCAGAGCGTTATGACATCCTTGTAGTCCTCCTGGTGGCCTGACCCTTCTTCCAAAGGCAGTAAACTCCCTTTTTTTTCCTGCATTCCAGCCAAGTCTCTTTCTTCATCCAGGCTGTATTCTACAGTGAGGTTAGGAACTTGCCTTGCTGTACAAGAAATACTTGATTTTTATTAGAGTTCAGAGCAGCTTCCTTTCTTTTTAAGAGTTTTAACAACAAAATAGAGTTGTCTGCAGAATTTTTTGCAACTGCACTTTATTTTTACTCTTTTTTTTTTTTTTTTTTTTTTACCATTAGCCTATTTCATGGAAGGAATTTGCCAACATCCATCCTTTCGTGCCCCTGGAACAAGCTCAAGGGTATCAGCAGCTTTTCAAGGATTTAGAGAAGGACCTGTGTGAGATTACTGGATATGACAAAATCTCCTTCCAACCAAACAGGTAGGAAGTTTTTTCTGAATGTGATTCCAAAAACTTATCTCTAAGGAAAATGTGCAAGCCAAAATGGAAGATATTTCTAAAGTTAAATTAGTCAAATAGGAGCCCTGAATGCAAGGTTATGATAGCAAGATTCTTTTTTTTTTCAGAACTGTAGAACCTTACTTTGTCTTATCTCTTTTAAAAGTTTAAAGATTTGGATTTTTCAATTCTTTTAATCTTTTCCCCCATGTTTTTCTCTCTGTGAGGGCTGTTTTCTCCAACATTGCTTGCTTAAAATGCTAATGTTACTAATATCCTCCTATGAGCTAAAAGTAAAGCTTTGAAATAAGAATAAGCTGGTAATTGTATAATTGTTGAAACATATTTGATACACTAGGTAATACTGGGTTTGACTGAAGAATGCATAGGATCTGCATGCTCACTGAATTAAATAAAGCAGAGCTGAGTGAGTACTGCTGCCACCTGTTTATATTATCATACAAAAGGAGCCACCAGCTCTTACTCTACACTTAAGAGCTCCTTCAGTGGACTCCTGTGTTTCACTGTGTACACTTTACTGTGCAATTCAGTATTATTTTGCCTCTCTGTAGTCAAGCACATATGCCCCTGCTAGGTGTAGAAGTGGGGAGAAAATCTATTACCAAAAGGATTAACATCATAGTGTAAGCACATAAAATGGCATAAATTTTTCATCTAATGTTTGCAGAAGAGGCAGGAGCTGTTGCTTGTCCATTTGTAATTTAATTTGTGGGATGTGCTTCTTTTTATTTGCTGACACTTCCCTAAAAACAGTCCAAAAAGGTTAGGACTTCAGATGGATGATTTTGAAGTTTCAGTAGAGAGAGATGGCACTTGCTGGTTTATGTGGTTGTGTAACAGGATTTGTGTTCCTCTTACAGTGGAGCCCAAGGAGAGTATGCAGGTTTGGCTGCAATCAAAGCTTATTTAAATGCCAAAGGAGAACGTCATAGAACTGTAAGTGTCAACACTCATGTTACAGGGAAGAGCTTTGGGTGGAAGTGGAGATTGATTCAGCAGCTGGGACTCACCTAAAGAGGTTGTGTACCCTCATCTGTGACAAGATTTCAGTATTCCCTACTTCTGTTATGGATCATGGATACCACCTTAAAAGTCTTTTTTAATTTTTTTTGTTATTTTACAGATTGGGAATGAGGAAAGGAGACTTCCTCAAAGGGTGCTTGTACTGGGTCTGACTGGGTTGGAGTTAATTAACTTTCACCACAGTAGCCCATGTGGTGCTGTGGATTGGATTTGTGGCTAAAGCAGTATTGATAACACAGAGATATTTTAGCTGTTGCTGAGCAGCACTTGCACAGTGTCGAGGCTTTCTCTGTTTCCCACTCTGCCCTGCCCTACCCACTGTCCCCCCATAGGGAGCAGGCTGGAGGTGGGCAAGAGGTTGGTAGAGACACAGACAGAAGAGCTGGCACAAACTGACAAAAAATTATATTTTATGCTCAGCAATAAAAGGTCAGGGAAAGGAGGACAAAACAGGGAAGGTCATGGTTGTGGCATTTTTCTTCCCAAGTAAATGATAGATGTGCTGAGGCCCTGCTTTCCAGGAAGGGTCTGGGCATCTACCTGGCCACTGGAAGTAATGAATGAATTCTTCTTTCTTTACTTGTGCATGTGTTTTTTGTTTTCCCTGTTGAACTGTCATTGTCTCAATCCATGAGTCTTCTCACCTTACTTCTTCTCACCTCACTCTTTGTCCCGTTGGAGATGGGATTGAGTGAGCAGCTGTGTGAGTGTTTAGCCATTGACTGGGTCAACCCATCGAAGTCCTTTTAACAACTGTTGAACTGTCATTGTCTCAATCCATGAGTCTTCTCACCTTACTTCTTCTCACCTCACTCTTTGTCCCGTTGGAGATGGGATTGAGTGAGCAGCTGTGTGAGTGTTTAGCCATTGACTGGGTCAACCCATCGAAGTCCTTTTAACAACTGTTGAACTGTCATTGTCTCAATCCATGAGTCTTCTCACCTTACTTCTTCTCACCTCACTCTTTGTCCCGTTGGAGATGGGATTGAGTGAGCAGCTGTGTGAGTGTTTAGCCATTGACTGGGTCAACCCATCGAAGTCCTTTTAACAACCAGCATGGGGCTTGAAGTAATGACAGTTTTGAGCTGAGCATGTTAGTTTGATAATTGTCAGGCTCCTGTGTGGTTCACAAAGTTTTCTTGCTCTACTGTGTATTAGCATCTAGGGCTTTTTAATGTCTGCTTTCGGCTCTTGCTGTTTGCTGTTCTGCTTATCAAAATATTTTGCTGTGCTTAGAAACATTTTGATAAAAGCAATGCCTGTATGCCTGGTCTGGCATACAGCCCTGGCTTTGATGCCATTCCTGTGCTGCATGATCTACCTGGTGGAGAGAACAAGGGACTACACCTCCCTCTTCACTGGAGTTTATGTGTCTAGCTCTTGCATGGGCTCCTGACTTCTTTATGCATCCTTACATAAGATACTTGATACTGCTACATAACACTGTTGGCTTGTTGTTGGGGGTGCGGAACCTGGTTAGGTTCTGGTGTAACAGTAAAAAACTTGCTGTTGAGCTGGCAGAGACCTGTGTCCCAAGGCAGTTGATCCCTGGGAGACAGGGTGTGTAGTAGCATTTGAGCAGGTTCCTATGGCTGTTATCAGCACCTTCAACCTGGGATTTTACACCCAAACAGGCATGTAATCCATTGGATTGGCACATCACTTGATGGAAAGTACCTTGTCTACCCCAATGAGACCTAGCAGCTCCTAGCAGTGTTTTGGAGCTTGACCTGTTCCACTGTCTATCACCATCACAGCAGCAGGGGAAAGTGGGCCTCTTCCTCTAAGGACACAGTGTTTGGCACAGGGACCCAAACCTCAGCCACAGTAATTGCCCCAGTAGCAAAAAGAAACTGCTAAAAGTGGAGATCAACAGGACTGTACCATCAAATACTAAAGGAGGAAAGGGACGAGGAAGTGTCTTATCAGGAAGCCAGTCCTTTGGCAAGGAATCGTAAGGAAGAAGTGATAGAAGTCATCCAAGAGGGAGGAACCATCCCATCCTTAACTCTGAGCAAGTTCTAAGATAGGCAGCAAAATTTTGGCTCCCAGCCAGACAAACATACTGCTGACACATTGCCCAAATGCTGGAATTGAGTGTGGGGAAGCCCAGCAGCTGGGATCTCTTGCTAGGGACCAGGGAACCAACAAATAAATGACAAGAGTGTTGATTATCTGCAGCCTCTGGAGATGTTTCTTACTGAGTATGACATATTCTCTCAAGGGTCATCTTGTCAATTGCTGAGGCAATTGAACCCCTACTGATGAAGGCGTTCAGTATCTGAGAAATTTGCAGTGATTGAGGTAGTCTGCAGTGACCTGGATAATAAACAGGTCTCCACAGGTCTGCATGACATCCAGTACTCATGGGCCATGTAGAGGATGTCTGTGGAAAATGCATCAGTTTCATACAGTAACTCTCCGGTGATGATGGACTGTCCACACCTTGAGATACCAATTGTGAAGAGACTGTCTTGCCATTTCTAATGTGTTTCAGAGAGAATCCTTCCACTTCTCATCTCCACAGGCAGTGTCTCTGCTGTCAAGGGTGCTCTATGGAGTCAGCCTCCCCCTGCCAGAGATAAAGGGAGACCCAGGTGCACACCTCATGACACCCTGTGGTTTTTCCTGCATGGCTGCAATAGGACATGAAGGAAGGAAACAGTGCAGTCAGCTTGAAGCTAGAAACCCATGTACCTGAACTGCAGGAGAAGACAGCTGCTAGGAAGGGATCGCCCAAGAATGCTGTCACACCAATTGCTGCAAAGACAGTGGAAAGCAACCAGCAGTCCTCCAGACACAGAACAAGGGCTGAAAACGTATTGCCTCCTGAGTTTGTTGAAGGGACTTCTGGTCTGACACCAAAGAGTCAGAGAGTGAATACTACAACCAGGAGTAAATGTTTCCTGCCTCTGGCAAGGTGGAGGAAGTGGATGACAAAGTTTAATGAACTGTACGGATTCAGTGGCCTGGCACATTGGATCTACTGGAGTAGGAGGCTTTGGTGGATAGTGGTACACAGTGTGCCACAGTGTGCCATTGTTGTAGGAGGGGGTGGGACCTGTCTGGATTTGTGGAGTAGCAGAAGGATGCTAACAGTTGTCTGTTGGAGGCTGAGAAGAGCCTAACAGGAGAAAAATGGCCAAAGCATCCTGTTGTGGTGGCTTGGAGTTTCCATGTGTTATTGGCATAGACTATCTCAAGAGAGGGTATTTGAAAGACCCAAGAAGGTAGTGGTGGGCTTTTGGTGTAGCCACAGCGGACACAAAGAAGATTAAATAGCAATCTTCCTTTCCTGACCTCTCCATTGTAGGGTTGCTGCATGACCTAGAACAGCAGGTGCTGGTTGCCACTGTGATGGTGCACTACTGGCAGTATTGCACCAACCAAGACTACCATCTGTAAGTTGATTCACCTATTGGAAAGCCAAGGAGTGAAAACCAAAACTTAATAACCTTTAGTCCCATAAGGTCACTGCAAAAGTCTGATGGAGGGTGGAGGTTTACAGTGGACTATCATGGCCTGAATGAAGTGATAATGCCATTGAGTGCTGCTGTGTGGGACAAGCTAGAACTCCAACATGAACAGGAGTCAAAGGCAGCCAAGCAGTATGCTGTAATTTATATTGCCAAAGTAATTTTCTTGATCCCTTTGGCAGCAGAGTGCAGACCAGACTTTACTTTCATGTGGAGGGGTCTCTGATACACCTGGAACCAGGCACACCGGGGCTGGAAGCACAGCCCTACCTACCTAGCAGTCTTTGACCAATGCAGACTGCACTGGAACAGGATGAAGCCCCTGAACATCTGCAGTACATGGATGACATCACTGTATGACACGCAGCACAGCACAGAAAGTTTGAGAAGGGAAAAGGAATAAACCAGATAGATCATTGAGAAAACTGCTTTTGCCATAAACCCAAAGCAAGGGCAAAGGACTTTCACAAGAGATCCAGTTCTTGGCACTGAAAACAGCAAGCAGGATGTTGCCACACTCCTGGGGCTGCAATCAACAGGATAATAACTGTTTGTCCAGAAGCACAGCTCCTTTTGGTATCACAACTGCCTGTACTGTACTGAACATTCAAAGGATGCTGCATAGAGTAAGTGGATAGCATTAGTCATGCAGCAGGCTTGTATGGTGAACCCCAGCTGCCCAGGAATTCTGGAAGGGATCCTGAACACATCAGAAGTCATAAATTTCAAACCACTCAAAGATGTGACTTATTCACAAGAAGTGCCACCATCTAATGAGATACCAGAAGATGAAAAGCAGTATGGTCTCTCTACCAGTGGATGCTGTTGTGCTGTAGGAAACCATCAGAAGTGGAAAGCTGCCATATAGAGTCCTATACCACAAACTGTCAGACCTATCAAAGGAGAAGGCAAGTTAAGCCAGTTTGCAGAATTTGGTGCTAGAGATAGCTGGATGAGAAAGGCAGATAGTACTCTGTCAGTACTGACTCATGGATGGCAGCAAATTCCCTGTGAGGATGGCTGCATCACTGGAAACAGAACGACTGGCAATGCAGAGGTAAATCTGGACTGCTGCCTTCTGGCAAGACATTGCTGCTCAGGTAGAAAGCATTACTGTAAAGGTACATGTCGTACATGTGTTAACAAGCCCAGGGGCAGCACCACTAAAGAACACCAAAACAACAAGCAGGCAGACCAGGTGTGACTTAGGTAGACTTAAGGTAGACTTAAGGTGACTTAGGCAAACCTGGGCAGGGAACTTGAGGGTGAGTTACTCACAGCTCAGTGGGCCCATGAAACACACAGGATGTTTAGGGAGAGACCTAAAGCCTAAAGAGAGGCTCATGGTCAAGGGGCAGACCTAATCATTAAAACCATCACACAGGCTACTCACGAATGTGGTTCAGCTCTTCAGTGAGGTGGATCTAGGCCCAGATGTCCATGCCTCAAAAGAAGAAGGGTAATGACAGGTTTTTTGCTTTTTCAAGGTCATATGACAGCTTTCTCAATTACAAAAGAAACAGGAAGTGATGATTTAAAACTTACACTGCTGGTAACATCAGTTTGTTTCCAGTATAGCCACTCCTGACAGAAGGAGCAGACAAGCCTCTGGTATGCCTTGGTAGCTACTCATAGAAGCCTCTAGGTACATACAGTTCTTGTCCTTTCAAACTGTTTCAACTAAATTTCTGTAGGATATGTGGAGGTAACCTTGCTTCACAAAGACCACAAGAACTGTAGGTGAATAATGCAAATCAGTTTTGATTCATTGAGGATCATCTGCAGTTGGTAAAAATAAAGCCTAAAGCTTGTTTTTTATTCTTTTCTATACTAACTGCCTGAAATGTTGACCTCAAGGAGTCACTTCTCAGCTATACCATTGTAACCTGACAAAAGGGAGTTCTCATAAACCCGAGAGGTGATACAACTATAGTTAATCCTAAAGAGGAATCAGTTCTTATTAGTATGCTGTGGTTAATAAAATCCTGAATTCTAATTTCCTTTTAAAGAGAATTCTTTATTAGAATTTAATGACAGGCAATTATAAACGAAAAATCTGAATGCATTCTGAACAGTCTGTGATGCCTGGAAGACAGGCTGTGTTAATCATAGTTTTTAGTTATAAGTTTAACTGGAAGTTAAATAGATTGAAATACGTAAAAGTGAGACATTGGTGGTAGAAGGTTTCCTTTTGGAGAGATGATTGCACATCTGTGGTATAAGAACAGTCCAGACAAAGAGTCTGTGAGTCCCAGCACCATTCTCACAGTGGTCAGTAGAAGGCTGATAGACTCCTCTTAAGTGCAAGGACAAAGCAGGTATACAATGATACTTACCCAGCACATGACCCCAGCCTCTGCACATCTGTAGGCTGGAAACTTTCTGATCTAAAGGAATCCAAAGGTACTACTTATGCATTTTTCTACAATTAAATCTGATCCCTTAAACTCTTATGAGGAAGCTTCTGGTATTTACAATATCTTGGAGAAAGCATTCTGTGGCTTCGTTGCCTATGACCATATAATCATATTTCTTCATAAGAAATGCTTCCTCTTATATTTTTGAACTTGACATCTTACAGTTTCTTCTAATACCTTCGCACTCTTAAAAGATGATGAGCAGTTCTTCCCTGTTAACAGTTCACATATTGTGTTAATTCTGAGATTTTTATTATAACCTTAACCATCCTCATTCTGTTTTCTTAGTTGCATTCCAGTTATTTGTTCAACTTTCTCAAATAAAGCCATCTCATAAATAAGGTTATCCTCAAGTCTTCTGTGTTCCTTTTCCTTTGTTCTCTCTTTCCTTTCTAGTTTTTAATGCAGTTGCAGTTTTCCCCTGCAACACTGAAAGATCTTTTGAATGGTGATTTGTTCAACACTACAATCCTAGTTGTGTATTATTAAGATTTGTTTTCTTGTGTAGTATTCTAGATGTCTGGCTCCAGTATATTCTGGTTTGAATGCTATTACTTTTCTGAACTATGCAATCAGTTCTTCTAGTGACCTGAGTTATTTTGTACTAACAGGATATTTAGCATTTCACTGTATGTCTCCATTATAAACCAATTATGAGTGAGTTGAAATGCTAGCAAACCAGAACAGATATTTGCAATGTTCTATTACAGTGACCTTCTCCACAGTGAAAACTGGCTAATCATCTTTCCATCTCTTTCCTGTCTTTTCATGAAATGCTTATCTCTGAGAACCTTCCCACTTACCCCCCTGGAAATCAGTTTAGGAATACTTTTTTAGGACCAGATCAAAAACTTCTTAGATATCTGAGATTAGTTGGATCTTCTTCTTCCACACTCTCATAGAGTTGGCCTTAAACAGTAGGAAAAAAAGTCCTTAGTGCAGTAATACCCATCTCTTCTGAACCTGATTTTCTAATTGGCCTGCTCAGAATGGAAGGGTCATTGTCTTGACCTCCTGGGAGCTGTAACCTCTGTGTAAGAAAACTTCTTAACAGTTAGGTAGTGAATGTTGTCTTGTTCTGTATTTGTTTCTTTGTTGCATCCAGATCATAGAATGGTAGAGGTTGGAAGGAACTTCATCGAGTCCAACCTCCCTGACAACACAGCAACAGCCAGGGCAGGCCACACAGGAACAAATCCAGGCGGCTCTTGAAAGTCTCTAGAGAAGGAGACTCCACAACCTCTCTGGGAAGCCTGTTCCAGGCTCTGTCACCCTCACAGGGAAGAAGTTTTTCCTCATGTTGAGGTGAAACTTCCTGTGTTCCAGCTTGCTACCATTACCTCTTGNTCTGAAGATTGAAGCAAACTTGAGTATTTACTAAAAGGAATGCACCTGTCTTGATCGTGGAGGAAATATTGGTTTGGGTTTTTTTTTACTACCTTCATATCCCCATCCAGACCTTCTTTGTTCATTAATACAGGGTCCAGCAGCACACCCTTTCTCATCAGCATTTCCAACACCTGCATCAGGAAGTTATCATCCATGCATTACAAGAACCTGCTGGACTGAGTATCCCTGTCTGTGTAGCCTTTCCAACCTATATCAGGGTGATTGAAGTCATCCATGA
>VWZY01003168.1:86364-100723 GCA_013399075.1 Chloroceryle aenea
TGTTGCAACAGGATGAGGGGCAATGGTTTTAAACTAGAGGAAGTTCTTTACTATGAGGGTGGTGGAACACTAGAACAGGTTGCCCAGGGAGGTAGTGGAGGCCCCATCCCTGGAGACATTCATGGTCAGGCTTGATGAAGCTCCGGGCAGCCTGATCTAGTTGAGAATGTCCCTGCTTACAGCAGGGGGCTTGGACCAGATGGGTTTTGGAGGTGATGTCCAACCCGGGACATTCTATGATTCCTGAACAGTGAATTTGCATTATCCATTACTGTACAAGGTCCTAATAGTCTAAGGCATTTCAGGCTCTTAGGTAGAAATATTAAGGATGGCAGGCACAGTTCAAATATTCACAATTCAGCACATGATTCAGTACACATCTGTGCTACAAAAATTAACTGCAGTACAAACTGTTTTCCAAACTCCTTGGATTATGTCCAACTAATCAAGACTTTAAGATACACAAGTTATTAATTGACTTCTGTGGCTCTCTTACCAAATATAAACAATGTCAAGAATAACAAGATGACTTATTCTAAATCCTGAATAATTTTCTTGTATTTACCCTGCATTCTTCCAAAAAATTCTTAGTAGAAGTGTAACACAATTATAAAATTTTTTTTTTTTATTCCTTAACTATGTAAAATTAAATTGTTATTACTGGACCAACACCTAGCTCCCAGACCAAACCAACTCCTAGTCTAATTCTGCTGATTGCAAGGAATGAAAACAATGGTAAACTTCACTCATTATGTCTGTCAGGAACTATACTAACTGTCCTTCAACTCTTTGTTACAAAAGATTATACAGCAATCACTGAATACAAACTTTTTGCATGTTTCTGTTCAGAGTGTGAGTCAATAATTATTGTCTAAAACACCGGTGTCTCAGAGCCAAAAAAACAGCACAGAGCAAGACCAAATTTATTCTTACTTTACAGACGTTGTGGAGGCACTCAGTTGTCACTGGCTGGTAAACTAGCTCCTGGCAGCAGACACACATAAAGGATTGTTCCAGTTTCTTCAGAAAATTCTAGTGTAGGGCAAATGAATACAAAAGAAACTCTGTTACAGTTCTTGTAAATGACACTTGCTACATAAGTGATGAACTTCCAGAAGTTCTTAAGTACTTCATATCCATGAGTGCAGCTTTCTAAAAGTAATCAGGAAGCAGGTCTTTAACTGCTTAATTTCCTGTTCTTCCACAAATCAGAGAACTAATGTTTTAAAGATTATTTACTTGTTTGTATGAGTATTGTTAAAACCAAAATGAATCAGTCTGGGCCCCTCATTCCTGATTATTAGCAGTGGCCAGAAAATTTCCTAACTGTCTTTATTAACTGCTGATAGGAGTTTGCACATCCTTGGATGGTCTCTACTTCTCTGCCAAGGGAAGTTCTGCTAAGAAATCCACTTCTGCATCTCCTCCTGTGCTAGCTTAATGGATTCTTCTCTCCTCAATCCAAATTCTCTCAGTCTGTAAATCGACCTCACTGGTTTATGAATGTACTCAGGGTTTCTCTGAGGAATCCCAAGACACATTTGTCTCAGATGTTTTCACCACACTAGCATGTTTACCTCTAGCATGTCAGTGACTTACAGACATCTCAAGAATACAAGCTTGACTATAGGAAAAAAGAAAGCAGATCTATGGGTAACCAAAATATGGTTCTTTTTAATGATTTTTAAAATACCAGATTTATCTCAAGCCACATGTTACTGAGTTAAAATGGAAAGTGGGTGTTTCAAGCAGAAATATTTACATTTTCACAGTAGCAACCCAAAGCTACCAGTGATTCTCACTGCTTTTAGCGGCAACCAAATGTTACCAAAAGTATGGGTACGAATATGTAGAAAAATGACTTCTCAGTAACTCAACAACTTTTAAATTACCATTCTCTCCATTTTACAAACACTTATTTCTGTTGCCTGCTATTGTACAGCACTTTAGGAGATGAAATTCCTTCTAGTCATTACCAACACTGGATAGAAGACAGATAGCAGTGATTAACTTTACGTAGTTCCTACATACAGAAAACTGCAGCAGCATTATAGCAAAAACTAGTTCTGTAAGTGGAAGAACAGGGAATTATAGATGTTGTTTCTGTTACAGAAGCACCATAAATAGTCACTGGTAATTCTCAAATAAACTAATAATTTATCTCCATTTTTAGATACCAATTTTTCAACCAACAGTTTGTTTTTCACTGAGTTAAGTTCTATCAAGTTATTTTGACTTCTTAGTTCCTTGATTTCTTCTGTAAAACAATTAAAATAATTATGAACTTGACATTGGTAAAGTTAATTATCACTGAAAGACATAATATTTCAGGAGGTATTTCTTTTGTGAACACTTTTTTTTTTATAGTAGTATTTATAGTCTCTTCAATTTTGAGCTATTCTTGCTATTCTCTTGACATTTAGTGGGAGGAAAGTATATTCTCTCCTACTCAGGGTTCCCTATCTATGGAGTGAGATAATCTAGACTTGGATGAAAGTATTTTCATTTCATTATCTTTTTAAACAAAGCAAGAAAGCTGTATTTTCTGTTATAAAATTCTTTTCTATCTAAACAAAAAATAACAACTAAAACTATCTTTCTTCATGTTTGATTTCTCACACCAGAACAGCACAAAAAGATATTTATTATTCCAGAGAAAACATGCTCCCTTCAAAAATGAAAACAAAACAGATAAAAAAGCCACTTGGAACTTCAAAACTTCTTTTCTGAGAAAGAAAAGATCTCAATTATGCAGGTGTAAACTAAGCCATCAATAGCAAACTGTACAAGCAGGGATTATTTTCTTGAACTAAAAGTAATGCTAGACAGAGTCTGTATTCCACAAAAGTTCAACAAGCAACTTAGTTTTTAACAGACCCAAGATTTCTCCTAATGGTCTAAAGAAGAGGTAAATATTAAAAAATATGCATGTAGGAAACATACTGGTCCTTCCTTAAGAGAAGCAAGTACTTCATCCCACAATTTCTGATTCATACAGTCTTCTTTAATCAGCCATTGCTGTTGCTGGGTCAGTTGGAAAGCCTCTCCTTTCCCTCCATCTCCCATCCTCATGGCTTTGGGTGTATTCACAGGCTCCTCTATACCTGCTTAAGATCATGACCATCACACACAATAACAACACGGTGTTAGTCTGAACTAATAAAAGGGCAAGACAAAACTGTTTATAGAAGGCTGAAACATGGATTACACTCAGGAAATGCAGCAATCAAACCCCTACTCCAACTCATACTGTTCAGCATTATTTTGGACTGCAGGATGCAGTTGCACAGATGATTGTCCATTCTTCTACAGAGTTTAAGAGAAACAAAAAACATCTGTAAAACTAGTAAGTAGGATAAAATCCCTACACTAATACTTAATTACAGAGCATGTGATTATCAATTTACACAAGTATCTTCACAATTCTGCTGAGTTTTCATGCTACTGGTTTAATAATTGTAACATGATAGATTTTGCTGATGAATGCGAAAAAAATCAAAATCAAAAATAAATACCATCATCAATTGTCCTTTTCTGGTTTCCATTACTCTGGCAGGTTGGCTCCTGTTTCACAGTTTGCTTTTTAACTTTATCTTTCTTCTCCTTACTAGCCATTGCTTCCAAATAACCTTCTGGATACTAAAATAAAAAAGCATAGGTTTAAACCAAAACCCACTGGAATGCAGTAATACACAAGTACAAACAAGACTAATTTCTAAAAGGCTTTAAAACTCTGCGACTAGATAGTGAAGTAACTACAAAATAATTCTTAAACCCTATGTAATGGAGAAAACATTTAAATTAATATCTGTTCTTGAGAAAAAGTATTCAAATCAAAGAATTTAATCCAGACTTGGATGTATTAAAAACAACCCAATATCCATATCTATGCCCTTACTACACAAATCATACTATTATTTTGCTGAAAAAAAACCACAACAGTATGCTAATTCTTTCTATTTTCCATGGATTCTGCAGTGACCGAGTCCTCATGGGTAAGTTTATTTCAGTGCCTGAAGTAAACACTTTCTATGAAAACTCCTCAGTCACATGGAGAGAAAAGACATAAAAATGTATAGGTTTTTCAGTGTCTCATACGACTTAGAAATTCTTTCCAGCTTAACTGGATTCAAAACTGGATTAAAACCAATCCAGATATGCAAAGCAATTCACTGCTAAGGCAGAAAGCTTCATGCACCTTTCCTTCTGCTGGGCAACTATTACACGATTCTTTCAGTCTTCAATCTGTAGTGTTTTTTGGCATTGAGTCCTGCCACAGAGAAGTACAAGCTAAAAAAACAGGGCTTTAATTTAACAGACTTATGTTTCTGGAATTCATTTACTGGAACTGAGAACCAAAAAAAAAAAAAACAACTCTGCAATCCTGCTTCAAACCTGTACGCTCAGACCCAGTTTCTTTGACCGCTCCATTCCTTCTGAAGTCCAAGGAGCAGGCTCAACGTCATCTCTCCTCAGAAGATAGCGCCAAACTAAAAACCCACATTTTCCAATTTCTGGCCAATATTTCACCACCTAAAGAAAAATATAAAAAAACCTCCATTATTTCATCACAAGCCAAACACATGCATATAGTCATACGTTAACTGTTCAAGAAGAAATGGGAAGACTAAGTTACACATTGTTATTACACAGCAGCTCTTCCCTCATCGAAATTTTTGTAGTTTTGATAAATATAGTGCTCTTAAAAGGCACACATCTTTATTTCAAATGCTGAGAAGTCATTAAAAGCACAAAAGGCTAGGATATCGTTGGAAGGAATAAGGAAATAATTTGATTTCCAGGGATAAATGTGACTCAATAGGCACATATAAAGTAGCTTATATATTCAACTTCACATATCCTATTATGGATTATGTCCTATTACCACGTTTTGGAATAATTTCACTTCATTTCTGTTCAGAATAACCCAAGGCTAAAAAGGTATCATAGATAAAAATGAATTATTTCTTTTAAGTAATAATAACGACTTTGCAAGGAAACATGAGACTTTTCAAAACAGCTGAAAAAACCAAGATTCTGCACTCAGTAGAAATCAGAATACCTTGTAAATGCCATCGTATCTGTTGCCTTCCTCTGGGGCATATTTGCTTATTCGCCGTCCTTTTGAACTACGCACTACTCTGACTGGCTTACCAGCTCTCCAATTTTTAGACTCAGCTCCATTTTTGTCATCCAATGGGGCATCACAGTTAAGGGCCAATGCCCTACAAAGAGATTTAAAAACTTCATAAAATAGATTGCTTCACACAACAGATTTTACAGAATTAATATAATTAAGCTATGTCTATTTCTCTTGCCTAATTATGCTTTTATCAAGAGGCATAGAAATTCTCAGGATATTATTTAACAACTGCAGAACTGGTGGAAACAAAGACATCTATGCTACTGTGTATGTTAAGAAAAAAAAAGTTAAAATAGGAACAAAAAATATTTCATTGTCGAGGTTCCAGATGAAAATTCAGCTGATATTGCTAAATAAAATAAATGAATCCTTTTAGTTTTAATATGCTTCATTTTAAAAAATAATCCCTCTGTAAATAGCACGGAGGGTATTAAAATAAAATTATAACCAAATGCAAACTTTCCCTATCACTCTTCCCCACTAACTGCAGATATTCAGGTTTTTTAGATGTTTACACAAAAGTAATTAATATGAAAAACACTACAGAGAAAAAAGTACATAGGAACCATCTGAAAAACTCTAACAAACTGAAATCTCTCCCATAATACACAAATTGCCTCAGAGCAGTTGTTATATAATAGTAGCTAACTCAAGGACAAGCAAAGCCCTTTATGTACTAACTAGATGAAGACTGTCTTCTAGGAAGTTGGAGCAAGGCAGTATAAATACCTACTAGACCAAACCACTATAGTGAACAGTGTCTCTACTACCACAGTCCAATCTGACCAGGGACTGAAAACCATTCAGAATCAGATTCAAAACAAACCATGGATCATAAACCAGAAGAAATAATATGTTTTATAGGCAGTCATGATACAAGTATAAACCCCACATTGTGCAGGAATGTAAGGGACAGGCATACAATGCTAACTTTAAAAATGTTTCTTACAAACAAAATCAAACATAAAAAAAGAAAAATATCTGGACAAGCAAAACCAATACCGCCAATACAGACCTGCCTCTGTTGCATAAGAGTTCATACGCTTTGACACAGAAAAGAATGGAGAACTCTTTGTTCAGGCAGGTTTTTAGGACATGAAAACATAATCATGCAGGTGTCTAATTTGTCTTTTGGACAAATTTTCTTTTTCAAGTACCTGTTTTTGAGAAAGCAACACCCTAATTTCTTGCTTTTCATTAAAAGCGTGATGGAAGAAAGGGCTAGCAAAATAGGTAAGATTTCTTTTAACATGGGAGAATGAACATGCTTTCTTACTTCTTAAATTTCATTATTTAACCACTGGAGAAGAAACTTCAGAAGAAACACCACAAAAACTTACACCCAAGAGTTTTGACAAACTTCTCATTAAATGAAAATAGAATCCTTTGAAGGAAATAGTAGGACAATATCAGCTAGAGACATGACTACTAGCAGCACCAGCAATACGGCAATGTATTTCATTAGCTGCATGTTTCTTTAAGTAAACCAAAGCATAATGCTTGATAAAATGCAGCAAGAGGCACCACTGTTTACAAAAGCAGCATGTGTAAGAGTGAATGAATATAGAAAAATGACAGATTTAAATTAAAGCTCTACAATTCAACTCTTTGTTTTGGAGTATCTTTTAATTTTATCTTCAAAACTTACCTATTCATGTGTGTTAATGTTTGATCAAATGAATGTTCTCCAATCCTTTTATTGCCAGAAAGATCTCTACCTCCACTCCCAGTGTATGTGAATTCATCTCCTCGATCCTGTGCAGGAAAATTATCCTTCATTTGAACACTCCAAAATAAAGCAACTCTTTTTTTTTTAATACATATATATATAAAATAAAAGTAGTACATTCATTTCTTCTATTTACTCAGAGAAAACCTATAATCCAAGGAACGGAAAGATGTCTTCAATTTCAGCATCACTGCCCTTATACAGTAGTTGTACCAGCACAAAGCTACTAGTATGGCTGTAACATATTCACCAGAAAATTATTAAAAAGTTGCTTGCCTTATTGGACTTCTCCATCTTTTTAAAAGATATTTAATTTTTTTTACATTCTGAGAAAGGGAACACATTCTAGCAAGTGGTTACTTGCTCTAGTGCTTTAATTTAATTTAGAAGAACATCATGTTTGTAAAATACATAATAAATAACTGGAAGGGATCACTTCAGCGTGTGCAAAGTGCTAAGTGCTAGTAGGTACAAACAGCTCTGCCTTATGTACAAGACTGGTGCTACAATGCAATAATAATCCCAGATCTTCTGAATCAGAAATAGTTTAAAGTCATTTAGATTTGCATTTTGTAAACTGATCCAATTCTTGAGTATATTTCCTACATAGAATTTTCCTTAAACTGGAGGAAGTTTGATAAAATCTTTTACCATGAACCATGAAAACTGTCAAAATCTACATACACATAGGTAAATACTATTTTCCTTAGAAAATATGTCACAGAAATTCGTATTAGTCCTTGTAAATTCAGTATTTCTAGAAATAGATATGTTCTACAAATATATTTAATACGATATCTCTTTGGAGATGCAAATTTTGTACAAAGCATGAAGCAACACTAGAAGATAAACAATTAAATGGAAAATAATGTTTATATTAATTTTTATAGCACAAATCTGAACATACTTGTATGCAGTAGTAAAACTCAGTCACTTCCTTACCACTATTAAAAGTCTGACATTATTAAGGATCCAGTGTAAGACTGTTACAGATATTTCATGACTGACAACAGCAGAAAAAGAGAAAGTTAGAGAAATGCTGGATGAAGAATACCAAATATTAATTGTAGAAATGATACTTATTTTATTCTGTGTAGTGAAAACCTGACAGAAACTAATCTGCAGTATTAGAGTATTTGTCATTCAAAATTTATCTAGATATATAACAAGCAAATGATATGAAGTTAAAATAAATACTCAAAACCTAACACAGACATGTATAAACTCTGGGATATCCTTTCTTAAAACTTACTCTGCTCAATGAATCTCTAAAAAATTACAGAAACAGAGTAAAGTTTTATGAGGACAATATATGACTTCAAGAGATGAAAGACTGACAAGACAAGCAGTATTTATTGAGAAAGGATGTAAAAAAAATGTATAAAATATGGTATTACAGAATTGAACTGAATTTTTCACAGTGATTGTCAGGGCAAACAAAATAAGTAGATCACACAAAGATGATTGTGATGATAATAATATGAATAGGTATGGAGTTGCTTGATGACTCAGGTCCATTAAAACAAATTTCATTTTAATAATGAATTAGAAACTTCTATCAAGTTCAGAAAACCAGGAAGATGTATCTTGAAAAGTCATGACTCCAGAATAACTTGAGTCTCTCTTTGACCATGGGCAGCCCAGAAGACATTGTGCTTGAAGAAATAGTATGGATAGCCTATGAATACATGTTCACCTCTTGAACAGGTTCTGTGTTTTATACGTTATATTTGCTTCTCTTTAATTATCCAAGTGTCTTATGCATAAATAGTCAAAATCATATGGATTTGGTGGAAGCTGGAAATCCAGGGGAAAGAAATGGAGGCGAAATTGAACAATTCTGCAACATAATTGTTACAGTTCAAGTAACAAGAAAATAGTGACTTTTAACATTCCCCAACATAAGGAATTACTGATGTATGTTTTTCTTTAAGAAACAAAATAATTGTCAAAACAGGCTGCTTAAGCGGTCTTGAGTTTTCCCCTTTATTATCTTCCTTCTTCCTTCTTCCTACCTTTTCCCCATTTTCACACCTTAAAATATAGAATTCTGCCATTTCTTATCTGCTTCCTTGCATCAAAACTTTGTCAGCTAGTGAGTCCTTTGTTATTCTGTCTTCTCTTAATACCTTCTATATGTCTCTTTTTCTTATGTTGTCTCCATAAAGATATTTCTTAACTGTCCTGTTTGTAAAGTTTGATGACATTTTACAGCAAATTAACTTCAGCCATGGTAGCATTGATAGAGCATCTCATACTGAGGCATTTGAGTGGAAGATCAACCTGAAGCTCTAGTACTATGAGACAGTCAGTCTCAGACATAAAACATAAGCAGATAGTTACCTCTGGTATTATGCTCTTATTTCAAACTTTGGTCCAAATATATACACAAAAATTGCATTTATCAGTTAGTATAAAATACGCTACTATGAACACAAGATTCTCTAGATGAGCTTCAACCTTCAGTCAGAACAACAACAACAAAAATTGGTCTTACTGGCTTTTTTAGAAAAGACACCTGGGGCTCTTTACTCTGGAGAAGAGAAGATTGAGAGAGGATTTGGTAAAAGTTTATAAATATCTGAAGGCTGAGTGTCAAGAGGAAAGGAACAAACTCTTCTCACTCATGCCCTGTGATAGGACAAGGGGGAATGGATATAAGCTGTAGCACAGGAGGTTCCACCTTAACATGAGGAGGAACTTCTTTCCTGTAAGGGTCAGGGAGCACTGGAATGGGCTACCCAGAGAGGTTGTCGAGTCTCCTTCTCTGGAGATACTTAAAACCCGCCTCGATGCATTCCTTTGTGACCTGTGCTAGACCTTCATTGGCAGGGGAGTTGGACTTGAAGATCTCCAAGGTCCCTTACAACCCCTGACACCCTGTGATGCCCTGTGAAAATTTCACCATTTTATCAACCCCTCAATTCACCACCTTCATCTCAGTAAAACATGATGAATTAAGGCTAATATTTTGATTAATTATGACAAAGCAAAATAAAAAAGCACTGAGCCTTTTAAAAGGAAGTTATTAAACCCAAGATAAATATTAACTATCAGGTAATTACATTTGAAAGGATTTTCTTTCCTTCACAGTAGGGATACCTGAAACTGAATCACATCATCATCCATCGCCATTAAAATCTCACAAGTCCATATGCATGTAAGTGCTGACAGAATCAGTCTATCTGGTCAATTGTCCGCAAATTTCATCTTTAGCACTGCAGTAAAAGGTACCAATGAAAAACCAAGGGCTAAATTACATATTTAATTTATAAATCAATAAAAACAACCCTTGCGTTGAGTACAGAGTTTGAATATGTTATAATCAGCATTTGAGTCTTCCCCACAGATACCCTTCACAGCAAGAATCTGACAGTACTGAGGTATATTCCACCATGAAGAAAACAGTTAACCAATTTATTGTTAGCCAGTCTGGATTTCTGAACAGCGAGAGCTTCAAAGAAGGAAACAGGAGAAGGCGGCTAGCTGGTGGTGGAAGTAGGTCAACATTTTGTAAAATAACTCCCAAATGAAAGTGGTAGACAACTACTGTACGTGCATCCCTTTCTGAGGTTTTTCTTATTGATTTCCACATTCAACACCAAAATGGTGGATTACCAAATCTCTAAACTAAACATTAATATATAAACAATTCAGGCTATCCAATCTGGATTAACTTTCTTTTGCTTTGTTCAAAATCAGTTCTGACTTCAAGTCAGGCTCACCAAGGATACTGCACACAGAAATACTTTTCAGGTCAAAGACACTTTCCTGCAGTGGGAGATTACTTAGCAGATGCAACCGTTTTTTGAGATAACATTTCTACTTACAGTTATCTTTGACTATCTGTTGGAGATCACTGTTTGATTGCTTTTCTGAGGGAAAAAAAGTCCTGCAATCTGTATAAGTAATTTAATTAGCCTACTATCCTTATTAAAGCAAGACAAGGAAAATCTTGCCCATCTAAAAGACATGCATTTACTATTTGATATTCATTTATCTCTATACATAAAATTAGAATTTGTTACTTTCATCCTTCTATTTCCTGTATTTAGATAAATGTTTAATATAATAAGAATTAATTTTTATAAGTGTTCATGTGAAAAATCTATTAAGTCCAGCAAGAATTTCATCATTTGACACAACAAAGATTAGTATAATTACGCTGATCCTTCAGAATTTTTTGAAGGGAATAGATTAATGATTCTCCATATACTGCACTAATATGACTAATGTATGAATTTCGTAAAGTATTTCAGTACATTCAGACAGAATGTTTCTTGAATGTTTCTTGAAACGCATGGGATATAAAAAAGCGCTAAATGTTACTTTGCTAAGCATTGGCGTAATTAATTTCTACTTTTTAATCTGCTTTATCATTGTGTCAAATGGGTTCTTCAGAGCTTTAGAAACAATTAGATATGCAAAGTTCTGCAAATGAACTTTGGAAAAGCACAGACAGAAACAGTATAGACATAGATTATACACCCTATTATGAAAGAAGCTGACAAACATGGAGATAAGCCTACTTAAACATAATACTAGCAGTAAAAAATTACAAAAAGCATCTGTGTAATAAAACAAGGCTCTTCAGAATCTGAAAGTAATTCTGAATATAATGCAGGAACAGAGGACACAAGGAAATTCAGAAAATAGTGCAGGAAAGGTACTTTTTGTATTAACTAGCATTTTGTATGGACTGATAGTTAGCCATACAGAATAGCACAAAATACAGAGAGTAGACTGTTGCAGAACACCAGCTGTCCCGTAAATCTGAAACAATTATAATAAGTAAGTATTAAAACTTCTGCCCTACAAACGATGTCAAGTATGTGCTTAGTATTGAAGGAAACAGCAGTGGACAAGTAACACACGGAAGTGGTAGCTACTGTACAGTGAGTTACTCAATTTTTTCCACATTATGTTGGAGCTCCAAGTAGGCCCCAAACCAGTAGGGCACTTAGAACTTGGAAATGTGATGGTTTTCAAAAACAACAAGCTTTGTGGCATCAAGCATCAGGTTTTCAGCTACATACTCAATCCAGGTGACTCACAATAGAGGGACTCTCAGTTTAATGGCTGTAATAAACTTGTTAGGTTGAATCCTCAGTACTACAAAAAAGGTGTGTGAAAATCAGAAAGGACCCATTCTCTTGTTAAGGCAGTCAGCATAGTATAATAATGTAAAAGAAATTATACAGGATGATCTATCTCTTTTGTACCAGGGCTCACACTGAATTTAGATGACCCAATAAAGCCAGAAAAATGGTTAATAAAGCAGCAGGTAATAACACTTAACTAGGCAAAATGTGAGTCAGAATGGTCTTTGGATATCAAACACCGACCCAAACATAAGGCTCCTATTGCCACTTGATTTGGATTTAAAGCCATTTAAGCACTCAATTCACTACAGTACTGCACCTTTGGCACTGGTGGAAAGGATCAAGGGTTTTGATTATGCATTGCACACTGATCAAAGATTCTGAAACTCTATATCCTAATCACAGCGCTTGGGCAAACCTAGTGAGCTAAATACTGTTTATTTGAAATTGGACTACTTCAAACAAGTGGAGTACCAGTTGTACTGACACCCTAGTACTGATTACCCAATGCAAAAACATTTTTAAAATGGATAGCAAGCCAGTCCATGAGGTAGTTTGTGAATGTTACGTTCCAGGCACTGAATGGGTTTGGCATAAAACATTGACAAACTTAAGCGATGAGTACATTTGCTTGCAGTTCCTTTTCAGACATTAGAGATGCTATTCTCTTTTATACTCTCAGAATCTTTTACAAGAGAATGTGAATGATCACAGCAGGTATTATTCTGCAAGAGATTCTGAATCTCAGTTCAGAGATTCCCTGTACGATCCTAGATACAAAAGCACTTGAAGAAGAAACGATCTTTGTTTAGGCTAAACTAAGAAGACCACACAGTTGATTTACCATCTACAACACTACCTCAATCCAGTATAAACGTGGAGCTTGAAACTTTGGAAAATAAACAGGAGTTTTAACCCCGATACATAAAAGCAATGGCACAAAAGGGCAATTTTCAATATAAAAGTGGTATTTCTTTAGCTATTTGATTTGACGAACACACAAGTCAAAATACTTCTATCACAAACACTGCAATTGCAGAATCACTGTTAATTGTTCAATATCTAGTTTTCAGCTGTTAGTCTATTCTAAAATAATTCTTAGATTTTTAAACTCCTGAAAGCCTTCTCAATTTCTTCAGCTAATGTTCCTATTATGGCTATAATCAAGAAAAGACCAGGTGATCAGCAAAATAAACATATTCAAGATTCTAAAGCTAACTAATGTAATACTTAGATCGTATTGTATTTTAAATAGATAAGCCTTGTTACTTGTTAAATTTCAAGCTTAAACATTTACATGAGAGAGATTACAGTGCAAACATTTTATATGCATGTAATTAATAACAAAGTTAAGCTTCATGTGCAAAACAATTTCACCCAATACTCATTTTGTAAACTATAACTGTACCCCTTCTTAATCTCAAAGGCAGATACTGTACTGACCAAACTTGTCATTACTGAACACTTCAACACATCCAAAACATCTCAGCTTGAGTAAAGTGGCAGACAAGTCCAGGTCTGCAGGACTCAAAATTCCCAAAGGCACTGCATAAATATTATAGATGTTATAGGTGGGAGTAGTCTTGGCTGCAGCAACCATGACATGTTAGAGTTTAGCATCATTAGGGAAAGAAGCAGGGTAATAAGTAAAATTTCTGCCATGGACTTGAAGAGAGCTAACTTTGTCCTCTTCAAAAATCTACTTAGAAGTATCCCATGGGCTAAGGGCTCTAGAAAGTAGGAGGGCCCAAGAGAGCTTGTTAATATTCAAACATTACCTCCTCCAAGCTCAAGATAAATGTATCCACTTGATGAAAAAAACAAGTAGAGGAGGCAGGAGACCTGCATGGATAAGCAACGAGCTACTGAAAAAAAATGAAATGGCAAAGGGACTTTTACAACATGTGGGAAAAGGGTCTGGTTAATTGTGAGGATTATAGAAATACTGCCAGAGTATGTAGATAATCAACAAGAAAGGACAACACTCTCTTGGAACTTAGCCTCGCCAGGGTGGTGAAAGTAAACAAGAAAAGCTTTTTCAGATACATCAATGAGAAAAGGAAGAGTAGGGAAAAAGTGGGTCCAGTGCTAAATGACGTGGGAGATATGGTAAGAGAGGATGCAGAGATGGCAGTCACTGAATGCCACCTTTGCCTCAGTCTTTACTCCTAAGACCAGCCTTCAGGAACCCCAGTCACTGGAAGTAAGAGAGCAGAGCTGGAGGGAGGGAAGACACTCCTCTAGTCAGTCAGGATGGGGTTAGACATCACTTGAATAAACTGAAAATACACAAACCCATGGGCCCAGATAGGCTGACACCCACGAGTGCTGAGGGAGCTGGCTGATGTTCTTGCTCTACCACTCTCCATCATTTCTGAAAGATCA
>VWZY01003169.1:12123-24026 GCA_013399075.1 Chloroceryle aenea
GGTATCGTTAAGGAATCTTCAGTCAAGGAATTGCATTATATTTCACATTAACCCAGGAACAGTGAAATGGGTCTGTAACACAGTGACAAATGTTCTGGTTTTGCACGCATTAAAGTAAAGCGTTGAGAAGCCTGAATCAGGAGTGTAGAAGATTCTTTACATTTTTCACAGCATGAAGAATTGCAGGTTATCAAAAAGGAAGTACTGACAATGATTCTGTATGAAGTTGCATGACAACAGGGCTAAAGAGACTGTCAGGGACTCCAAACCCCACACTGGATGTACTTCTTTCACATAGAGACAGGGAAGCATTGGAACTGAACCTGCCAAAGCAGCTGTCACTTTGAAAATAACCCTTTTTTCCACTGTGCTTTCTTAAAGGGCAATGGTGTACAAGAATATTAGCTTGCCTCACTTTGTGACCTACAGACTGATACAGCAAATGTATCTTGCTTACTTTTTAAGCTCTCTCTGGGTTATTAGATGTCCTTAACTAATCTCAGAATCAATTTAACCACCTTACATTTTCTACTGCCAAATCTATCAGATCATTGCCTAAGTCTCATCTTTGTAACATTGCTGAAGTTGGTTTTGCCCTCTTGGACAGTTTTATGTTTCTTTGTATTATGTAATTAGGCACATCATTCTAAAGATTCGGTGCATATAGAACACATCACAGTAAGACTCAGATCTAAATTATCTTGCTCCATCTCAAATAGATTCTTATTTTGCCCCTGGTTCTTCAGTTGTCTTTCTGTTACCAGTACCAGTGAAATCTTGTCTCCACTAATTTCATATCAGCATGCCCTGCAGTGAGACTTAAGGGCCAGTCCATCAGAACCACATTTCCAGTTAGGATTTCGGTATCTGTAATTGTTTGTTTCCTCTTACATAAGAAGAATACAAAACAAATGTCATCTGTTGAAAAAAACATGTAAAGATGTGGGGACTGGGAAAAAGTAATTGTTCCTCTAAAGTAAGTTATACTTCTACACTGAAGGTATGAAAAACATATATGCTGCATATGTATATGTAACCTATATGTATTTATTATAGAAATTTATGTCTAAATTAGTTTGACCTTTCATTATTATAGTTCCTTGGAAAAGGAACTTATTATGAAAAATGACTACTGCAATTCCAGAATTGCGTCATTCCTCTGAGCTGCTGAGTTGAATTTCTAGATCAACTTCAATTTTGGTGATGGCAAACATTTTAATTCTGGCACCCTTCTCCTCAAATGCATTGTCTGGAGTACCTGTAGCTTAGTTTTTGTAAACAGTTCAATAAGAGACTCTCTGCCTGAAAATGAAACACATGAACAAAGGGGAAAGCCAGAGGAACAGAAGGCTAAAATGTCATGAAGGAAATTGAAGCAATGAGATGAGAAGAGGTCAAAAATTTAACAAGACGGATGATTTATTCTGCTAGAAAGTAATTGTGTTGTACTGCTTTGTTTTGGAAGTATTATACTGCTTTTTCTGCTCTTGATGCCATGCCTGAGTAGGCAGTATAGACAAACTCTCACAGATTGTATCATCAGTGACACGCCACTCCACTCTGCAGTGCAAAAAGTCTTCTGCAGTGTATTGAATACAGCTCTGTTTAGACCACAGGATTTGTGTGGTGGCCATGACACTCTAGTAACTCATGAAGTTCTTCCACACAGAAGAAGGACAAGGCAGAGACATCTGTTGTTTGGGGGGGTGGGGTGTCTTTTCTTTTCTCTTTTCTCTTTTCTCTTTTCTCTTTTCTCTTTTCTCTTTTCTCTTTTCTCTTTTCTCTCTTCTCTTTTCTCTTTTCTCTTTTTTCTCTTTTCTTTTTTCTTTTCTTTTCTCTTTTCCTTTTCCTTTTTCTTTTCCTTTTTCTTTTCCTTTTCTTTTCTTTTTTTTCTCTTTTCTTCTCTTTTCTTCTCTTTTCTTCTCTTTTTCTCTTCTCTTCTTTTTTCAATATAAATATTGGACCTTTACTACATAAAGTTATTAATACATATTTTGGACTGTAAATGCTTTATGTGGTTATGGCAAGCTTTTTTCCAAGTATCTATTTCAAACATAAAATACATAATTTTTTCACTGAAAAGTTTTTCTGCTAATTACACTGTTGAGTAATTTTGGTACCTTTCTCTTGAAATATTTTTGCCATGATTCTCAACAAACTGCGTTTTGGGTCTTTTTAACATTTTGCTTTCTTTAGTGAAGATTGTTTCTTATTTCTTTAACAGTGATAATAACTGAAGCAGAAGGGTTGTTCATAAAAATTGCTTTGGGTCTATGAGCATCATTTAGAATAGTGGGGTGTGTGTGGGGATTCAAAGACATTTCAATGGAAGCTACAACTTCTCTCTTCAAAACCTTTGTGATGTTTTGACAGTTGAATTTAAATGAGATGCAGAATGTATATGCAGTTAGGCGCTCCCTTGTTTTCCTTCCTGCTTCACCACGATGGAAAGAATGAAAGAAATACATTTTTTAAAAAGTCTGCTTTTGACTTGTTCATTAAGAGTGAAAGAAATTAATTAGTGCTTTTTTCCTCACTAGTTCATTCATTTTCTTGGTATCAAGCCAATCAAATAACCAAAGTGCTGTGCAAGTACTTTTAATTTATGATAAAATTATACCTTCCTGGTTCTTTCTGTTTTGTGTGCCTGCAGGTTCTTGTACACATACACACACACACAAAAAAAAAAGCAATTAGGAGGAAAAAAACCTGTCAAACACAATCTCACATATTCCTTGTGCCACTCCATTCTCATGGTATTTACTTAGTTGTGCTGTTAGATAGCCCTGATCAAACACGTATCTACTGTCCTGGTTTCTCTAAGTTACCAATTATGTCTGTCTCAAAAGCAGACTAGCTGAAGAAAATTAACTCTTTTTTTTTTTTAGCAGAGTTACAGATAATTTGTTTGGGTTCTTTTTCCCTAAATGATCTGGGAGGTGTAAGACTGACAGCAAGAAAGGCATTTTAAACTATCCATTAAATTAACAAAGGAAGTGCAACTATCAGCAGTTCCACTGGTGTAAGTTTCCACCGGTGACTGAAGTGAGCAGCTTTTACTTTTCAGCTTTATTTTTGGTTATCACAGGCAGGTTCAAGAAGGTCTTTACATGGAAAAAAAAAAAAGCATCATCTTTTTTCAAGTTTCATGAGCAGTTCAGGACTGGACCATAGTTCTGGAACATTTTTTTGCTGATCTCCGTAAGTCATAAGAGATGTGCATTTTCCCTGAAAAGAAAAAATTAACGGTGGACAGGTCTTCTCTGAAAGACATTTTTTCCTTTTCTCCTTTCAAAACAAATCTTCATTCTTAGCTCCTTTGAATGTTAATTTTTTTCCTGAAGGTAAGAGGTAATACTTTCTTTCTCTTTTTCTTTGTCATTTAATGAACAGACAGAGACTAAACTTTTTGACAATCCCTGGTCTTCTTAAAATGCAGTTTATGACACAAAACCAAGATTACAGTCATATGCTTCAAGGTACACTTGAAGAGGAAGCATTGTTAGTCTTCTCTTCATCACATCAGCAAAGATGTTGAGTTCTTGAAAGACTACTGGATGTGCACAGCCAAAAAACCTTCATGAATAAGCTTAGTAAATTAGCCAGAGAAATGTATCAGTGTCTACCTCTTTTGCTCATGGCAATTTAGATGAAAACTCCTGCTCTTGTCAGCACCTGAAAACAAATGTGTAGTTTCAACATAATTCATGGGGGCTGTGTACACAGAATTACACAAAGACTTGGGTAGTTTTTCTCAATCTGGGACATATGTCTTTCTCTCTCCCTCTGTAATCAAATTATGTTTTGGAATGTAGCTATTCTGAAGAACAAAAGGAAGAGCACATTTCATTCCCTATACTGTTTTGGTTAGTTACTTTTTCGTTTTGACTATGTGTGACCATGGGACAGACTGCTGTGCCTGTCCCAAGGAGGAGTAAATCTCACAGGCAGAGTACCGAATGACTTAATAGGCAATACTTTCTGTTCTGCCTAAAGATTATCTTTACAGTGCATTTAGTGTGTCATTTTCTCCAATCAAGAAAAGCAATCTACATTTTTAATCAAACCCCCCAGGAGCTTTAACTATGGAATTATCACTGCTATACCCTGGGCAGTATATCAATAACAAGTCTAGCATCTCTTTAATAATAAAATTCTATCTGTCTCTAGCACTGACCTTCATTTCACACTTAAAAGTTATGCTTTTGTATCACCAGTTATACCTGGCTATCTATCTGTATCTATGCAAACTTGATTATAATGACTCAGACTTCATTAAATAAGGATTAATTTATATTAAATACATAATTAATTGGTAGGGATAAGGACTGTTTCACCTTTAATCATGAGCAATCCATCTTCAGCATGTATAAACATGGTGGTGAGAGACTTTTAGCTTCAGAACTACACTTTCTCTTCTTTCTTTCTTTCTGTTCTTTCTTTCTCTTCTATGACATCACTGGCAATAGTGAACAGACTTTTTTAAAAATCACTGAAATCTCCTCTTCAGGAAATTCACTTGCAGAAGAATAATGTAGATACAGTAGGATGGCAGTGACAGTGAGTCTGTCTTACTGCCTTTAACAATTTATCCTGCTTCTTACACAGGGCTAGTTTCAGTATTTCTTTAATGCATTGCAATCCACACTGTAGGCTTTCCAACAAGCTGCTAAGAATTCCAGTAGAAATCTAATGCTCTGAGGTACATATTTATCATGATGGACATTGGGACTTCTGTTCCTAAACCAAGTTAACCTTAGTGAACACACGTTCACTTTCACAACACCTCTGAAGTTTTAAGAAAGTATCTCTTTTGAAACTGTTTCAGTTTTGAAACAGCACCAAGTCAGTCAGCAATAGGGAAATTTTCCCTTTGTTCTTTAATGTCTGTAAAAATCCATACTTGACTATGTCCCAAAGAATGTTAAGAGTGCTAAAAATGCTTCCTTCTGTCTCTTTAGCACAGCATAGTTATTAAGAAGTCACAGTTCTGAGACAACTTTTGGTATAAGACCTCACTAGCCTTTTCAAGTTAAAGTGTCTAGTTCCTTTAAAAAGTGTTTGCATCTGCTTTGATGTTCTTTTGATACACTTCTCTTCTGTCACTGGATTGAAGACAGATTGTTTAGGGAAAGTGCAATCAAAAGGGCTTTGACTTTTAAGCTGCAGGGCTTAATTTCAGATTTCTATTTGCACTCAAGTACATGTATATATTTTAATTAAAATAACAGGGCTTATGTGTCATTTTCTGTTTTAATGAAAGAGAGAAACGCTCTTGTCTTAACATGGCCTAATTTTTGTCTTCTTCCTAGCTAGGAATTATTTTATTATCTATGATCCTGATGTGATTATAAAATACATATGTATCCTAACTTTTACCTTCCTTCTGGCTGTAGAGTCCTAGTCAACACTTGCTCCAGAAGTAACAGCAGCAATACATAAGAAACAAACAAACAAAAATACTATAATTTGAGTATTGCTTAGTGCAGAGTTCTCGTAAGAATTTAATTTGCCTGTGTTGAATAAAAGATTTTTTTCCAAATTCAGATGAAATTTCAGGTACTTTAAATGAGAATGAATGATCCTGAGTTTGTTTTAAGGATAAGGTACTTACTAACAAATGAGTTAAAAGTGTGGGAGGAAAGGGGAGGTGACAAATGACCTCCCAAGGACAAGAGGAATAGAATAGGAGTAGAATAGAATGAAGAGAAGAGAAGAGAAGAGAAGAGAAGAGAAGAGAAGAGAAGAGAAGAGAAGAGAAAGAAGAGAAGAGAAGAGAAGAGAAGAGAAGAGAAGAGAAGAGAAGAGAAGAGAAGAGGAGAAGAATACAATAGTCGAGTTAGAAGGAACCTAAAATGATCATCCAGTCGAGTTGTCTGACAACTTTAGGGCAGACCAAAAGGGAAAGTGTGTTATGGGCATTGTCCAAATGTCTCTAACACTGACAGACAGGGGGCATCACTTATATCTCTAGGAAGCCTGTCCCAGGGTTTGCCAACCGTTTTGACAGAGAAATCCTTCCTGGCACAGCTTTGAACCATCCCACGTGTCCTGTCACAGCATCCCAGGGGGAAAGAGATCAGAAACTCCCTCTTCACTTCCCTCCTCAGGAAGCTGTAGAGAGCAATGAGGTCATGCCTCAGTATGCTTTTCTCCACACCAAACAAAGCCAGTGTCCTCAGCCAGTCCCGACAGGATATGCCTTCCAGACCTTTCACCAGGTCTGTTGCCCTTCTCTGGAAGCATTTGTGTGTTTCACATCCTTCTTAAATCATGGGGCCCAGNCTCCATCTGCCACAGATTCCTTAGCTGTTCTGACAAAAAGCAATTCTTCTATGCTAAAATCCTTCTGAAAAGTCTCTTTTCTCAACAGCAATAACCTACTGTGGCTGTTAATTTACACTGCAATCCTTTAATCTACTTCCCACTAGGTAATAGTAATATTTTACCGTCTTCAAAAAATCTCCAACCTCTCAAAACTGATTTAGTTTACTTCAACAATCTTGTTCCTTTGCTGTATATCTTAATATCCCTTAATAAGAACGATAAAACCTAAGGTGTGGCTTACTTAGTAAATGTTTATAAACAGTACCAATGAATAACTACAATCTGGAGTCCAAGTAAATTAAATTAAATTTAGTCCATCTCCAGGTGCTCTAGCTGCTCTCCTTCTTTTCACCCTTTGCCTATCTCCCATTTCATTCCCTTCTTTCCATCCAGACATTTTTGCCCTACTCTGCTTCTTTCTGACAATTTTCTCCTTTTCTGTTTCTCCAGCATTTTCTTTTGATTCTTCATTCCTATTCTGCCACATCTACCTGCCTCATTTTTCATTTGCTTATTTCTCTTCTATCTTACATATTTTTCTCCTTTTCTTTCCAATCTGTCATTTCCCAGCATCAGTCAATTTTCCTGTTGCTCCCTTAGAACTTCTCTTCAACTGCACCCAGTTTAAAAACACATAATATTTCCCTTTTCCTTTCTCATTTTCTACAGTCTTCGAAGTACTCTTACATTTATTTCCCCTTTCCTGCAAGTTCCTTCATTTCTCTTCCCTACTGTTTTATGCAAAACCCCTCTAGATCTTTATTTATACATCATCTCTGTGCTTTTTCCTGCCTCTTTTCCCATCTACTACATGACATATATCTGGAAACAGTGAAAAATGTTGGTACTGGGGCTCTCAGGACAAGAGGATGAATGTGAACAACTCATTGGGGAGTGACATATGGTTTGCAGGTGTCTTGCACCAATGCAAGGTGCAGGTTTTTTTTGCATTTTTGTATGCAATCCTCTCCAACAGACAGAGCTGGCCAGATAATAATAATTCAGCACTGGACGGTGAGTTAAAGGTATGGCTGTATCCCAACTCTGTGTTCAAGCATTTCTCACTGGCTGTGAGGATTTGCAGGGAAGGAAACAGGAGTGTGATTAACTGATTGCCAGAACCAGAACGTTCCAGGGAGCCCTTTGGAGGTGGGAAGACCCACATTCTTTCTGCCTGTGCTGCTCTTTCCATCACCACACCCACAGAGTGAAGTGGAGGATGGCCTGACAGGGTTAATTGACAGGGGGAGATGTTGGTATGAATTCATACCAGCCTACAGTGACTTGCTCACTAGAGTTTGAATTGCCTGTGAACAGATCGCTGCAGCTCTCATTTAAACCACAAAAATGTCAAAATATTTTATTCAGTGGAAAACATAAGTGAGTTATCAGGGCTGACTATTTCTGAGTTCATGCCTTCTGGCAAACAACTTCTGGAATTAGTTCTTCCTCCTCCCCCCATCTAACAGTAAACAATTCATATAGTTTGAGGTTGTGAAGGTGTTTGGGGGGTTATTTATTTATTTATTTAAAACAACTCTACTTTAAAATAAAGTGGTTCTTACATAGAGGGATGGATACTTTTCAAAGTACAGTGATTGATAAAACAGCTGTGGCCTCTGAAGGGGCAGCATACCAGTCTTCATTTTCAGCTGTCTAACATGTCTGAAATCCATCCATTCTACTGCTGGGAACTGGAAGATTTGAAAACATTAAAGCAGCAAGGAAAAATTGCAAGCAGGAATGAAGAGAAAGTATTGTGATCAGAACAAAGTCATCTTTTGCCATATGCCTTCCCTACAGAGAAAAATATTTAGACACCCATTACACAAAAGAGACCAGTTTAGTCTTTCCCTGGAAGTAGTCTTCTACTACTTAGACAGTAGCTAGATAACATAATGTTTGTAATTTACCAGCAGTTCTTCCGTCCCTCAGTTTTTTATTGCACAGATCAAAGACTTTCCAATAGCTTAAACCGTCTTCTGATTTCTCAGCTAGAAAAGGTGTAAAATGGTGAAAAAAAAATATTGCCTTCTTTCTTGTTCTTCTGCTTCTTCTTGTTTTTTAATCATTCTTATTTTTTACTCTTACTGAATTCTGTTTCTTCAGATCTCTGAGGCTTTGAACATTCACTGCAGTCTTTGGGGACTGCTTGAAGCCATAAATGCTGAAGGTTTTTTTTCAGAATCATGTCATCAAGGCATCTTGTACATCAAGGTTCGAGGCTGAAGAATATAGAAAATGCTGTCAATGCATTAAGTTACTTGTGCTTGTTTTGCAGTATTTTGCAAAATAAAATGTAAAAGGAGCTATCTATTGCAACTAGATTATAGCTGACAATAAAGGTTTTGTTCAGAAAAGTCTATGTATTTTTATGCTTCATATTGGAATCATCTAAATGTTTCCTTTTTAATTAGTTTTTTTGAAAGATTAATTGATTCACTTAAGACCAGTAGCCCTCATTAATTTAAAGACGGCAGCAATTCAATTTTTAACAGCATTGCTTCTTTCTCAGATTATATGTCATGTGAATTGAAAATCTCACTAAAAATAGCCCAAATTTAGGGTTTACCTGCTGATATCTAAGGCTGGCTTTTTTTTTTAATGATATGTCATTTTAAATCATCACCATTATCTGCTTGATTTATTTTTTTTTTACCCCTCTGATCAAACTAGAATAGTCCTATGAACAGCTTCAGAGAACCTTATCATCCTACTTCAAATTCTTCCATAATTCTCATGACACCTTTCTAGCAGAGGCAATACTCACATGTTTCTAACAATATTCTCTAACCCATTCTTCAGGGTTGTCTTCTGGAGGACCCTCACCTACCAAAGACATTTTCTGTCTTGTGTAGTTTTTTCACAAGATATATGCTCCTTGTAACAGTTGGGGTAGTTCCATTTCCTAAATGAAGAGGCCATGGTGGCTATGCTCTCTGGCTATGAACTGATCTTCTACCAGCAAAGTTTGAACACATTCCTCAGTTTCAACCAAATTCACAGAGGGCTGTATTTTGTCAAAAGCTAGTAATTGCTATCAATTTTGTACAAATAACCCTACAAGAAGAGAAGGATCCTAATAAAGTTTTCAGTAAAAAAGAGTCTTCAGACTAAGTACACTTCTTTCCAGTCATCAAACACCACACTTGGGAACTCAAACATGAAAGAAAACACTGTTTGTTAGATACAAGACACACAATGCAATTCTGAAGGTCAGGGAATTGTTTGTTGTGTTTCAATAGCTTGTAACACAGTTCATAACATAGTTTGATCATGGTTAATCGCTATAATATGTACATAGTATTATACCACTAAAAATAGTAACATGTGGGAGAATATTTCAGTATTTAAAGAAATTATAACTCACTGAAGGTGAAGACAGCATGAAGTAAAAAAAATTCTTTGGTATTATGGACATTTCCCAAAACAATATACAAGTAAACCTCAATAGCATGCTAAAGTGTAGAGAGAAACATTGATCCAATCTAATATTCTGCAGCAGACAAATAAAGGACTTTATCTTCATATATTGGTATGGAAACTTCTAAAATGAAGACACTGTGAAACAGGTGTGCCTGTCCATGTCCCTGTCCTATAAGATTCTGAGCCAGGTATCTTCGCTTTTGTGTCTTTAGCATCTCTAAGTCCCTTAGGTGCAGGAATCTGTCTCATTAAAAGACTTCGTGTAATTATCCCCACCAAGTCTGGATACCATAAAAATTTCACCATACCCTCATTTCAGTAATATCGTTTCACTTATATTTTGCCAAAATGAAAATTCTAATTTTTCATCACACTTTAGTTGAAATAAAATTCTGTTTTTTCACCACAGCAGGACTGAGCTATAAATTAAGCTCTAAATCTACCAGGAATAACTGCATAAAAAGAGAGCACAGTTCAAATGTGCTCACAATCCCATTAAACCTAATCAATTCAGGTTGACCAAGAACAAATCTCATTTCTGTTTTTTCTTTCCTTAGGACGCCTGTCAATTATGTTAAAGTGAATTCATTCTCATCCTGTGACTTGAATAAAGATGGATGGTACAACCTTTCCAAACCATATTACTCTCTGAAAGGGAGGAAAAAAAAAACCTTATTTTTCCAGAAACAATGATTACCCTAGCAGTTGTAATTCTGTTAAATCTGAAAGAGCTTTTATTATTATAATTATCTTCTCATTTAGTTTTTTAGACATCTATGATTATAGCAATGAAGCTTTTATTTTCTTTTAAGCCATAAATTTCATAAAGACAAACAAAATGGCTGGCATAAAACAACAATAACAGAACAAAAAAAAAGGTGGGTTTTTAGCCAATTAATCAGAAAACATGAAAGCACAGTACATCATCTTGAAATCTTGCATACTGTTTTGAAAACTACAGCCCATTTGGGAAAATTGATTTTGTAATGGAAATATCACTCACTATACCTTAGATTCTTTTTATTTCTTTTCCTCTTCCATACATTTCATGTTTTGTGGTATAATTACTTAATGGTGTCCCTTTCCAGATCAAAAAATCACTGTGACCTACTTTTTGGTAACTGTATTTCCCAGTACAGCAAGTTACCTAACAAAATATTTCAGGTGGAAACTCATGGGTCACATGAAGCATAGAAGTGAGCAGTGGGGCTTCTGGCAGTGGCTGCAAGGGAAGAGACAACAGTGACCCTGAGTCAATGGCAACACTGATAGACAGAACACAATCTCCATCACATGCACCTGCATTTCATGGATATCTGGTTGACCAGTTTGTCCACAAGAGTCCAATCTACTTAGAAACTCCAAATCTGGTAAAAATCACACTGCTTGTCTCAGCGCAAGAGCTGAATTCTGTGCCACCTGGAACATCCAGTTTTCCAGCATATTATAAGTGAAATATAGTACTACCCATCACTGTTTATCTTTTATTTTCTTTTTAAATTTCTGTGTCTTTTTTTCATTTAGCATCAGAGCTCATATTTGTAACTTTCTGTATCTTTGTGAGGAATCAAAGTGATAGTGGGAATTAACTAAAGTAAAAATCACTTGTGGAGGTGATCAGCTCTGAGGCAGGCATGCTCAGTAGCAAAGCAGGTAATTGCAGCATACAGGGAGTTTTTCCTGAGCTGTAGAAACCCCAGGGGAGAGAAGAGACTTGGCAGGAGCCAGCAGCTCTTGTGTGNNNTCTTGTGTGAAAAGGCGGCTGTCAAAGCCTGGGCAGGTGCAGGGGTAACAGTGCCCACATTCCACTTCCACAAGTGGCAACCCTGACGAAGCCAGTGACCAGGGTGGGCAAACAGGTCATGTTGTGGCAGCCCCAGTGTGGCGCATCAGACAGGTCATGGCACATCTACCAGGGTGTGGCACATCGGACAGGATGTAGGCCATCAGACAGGGCAAGGCACAGCACTTTGTGTGGGAAGGAACCTCTTCAAAGGAGTGACATTCAGCTGTGCATGTGGAGAGATTTGAAATCCACATAACTCAGCAACCAAGCACTTTTCTGTAACCATCTGCTCAGGTCAAGGGTGCTCATCCTACCCGACCCTTAAGGCAGAATGTTGGGCACTTGTCTGAGAACAAAGGCTGCA
>VWZY01003171.1:1336-27572 GCA_013399075.1 Chloroceryle aenea
GGTGCCCTGGGACAGGAGGAGGGGCACTGGGCACCAACTGGAACCCAGGGAGTTCCACCTCAGCAGGAGGAGAAACTTCTTTGGTGTGAGGGTGCCAGAGCCTGGCAGAGGCTGCCCAGAGAGGTGGTGGAGTCTCCTGCTCTGGAGACTTTCCAACCCCCCTGGCTCTGTTGCTGTGTGGGCTGCCCTGGGTGCCCCTGCTCTGGCAGGGGGGTTGGACTCCAGGATCTCCAGAGCTCCCTCCCAACCCCTACCCCAAATGATTCTTTGGGTAAACTGCAGAGGTCGAGCATGCCCTGCCTGTGCTCAAAGAGAGGAGCTTTGCTGTAGAATTCAGAGTAGCAGTGCTGAAAAACTCAAATGTAAACCGTTTGTTTTGGGCCCTGGGCCAGACATTCCCATTTTCGATTCAATCACTAATTGTATTTTTTGGAATGACAGAGCATTTTTTTAAAGCCAGCACAGCTGGAGCAGGACTATTTTTCATTATCTGCTGTTTAACTCCCTGAGTGGAGAGTGAACGTGGAGTTCAGTCTGTCAGAGAACAACCTGATGGTCATTGACTCCAGGGGAGGAGGCCAAGCTGTAAACCAGTTTAACCCGCAAGTCCCTTTTGTCCTTGCCCTCCTTCCACTCCCTGTGTGTGTGCTGCTCTCTCACAGCCCCCTCAAAAACAAAGTGCCCCTTCTCACGACACCAGATCTTAATGTCTCTAAAATGAGCACTGCTCAGCATCCACCCCCTGTCTTTCCAAATGAGCCAGTACCTCTCTGACTCCAGTGGGAAGTCTCAGACCTCTCAGCTCGGTATCACCCCCCTGTTTACCCATCTTTGGTTCAGCTGGGTTCATGGGGGCAGAGCCAGTGACTGATTCCAGAAGATTCTGAAATGTAAATGAGATGATTTGCTAACTCCTGTAGACAAGGAGAGAAAGCAGGCAGTGGAAATGTGAGGAGTCTACCAGGGAGCACGTGTAACAAGAACACTTCAGGGACTCAAAGTGACCCATTCCAAGAAGTTTGGTTTCTGAAGTAGGTCAGTTGATGGGGGAATCTAAACCACACAAGTTTGTGTCACTTTCTTGATGACTTGGCAGTGGCAACCCCACTGAATTTCCTTGGGACAGGACACAGGGGTTTGTGATCAGCCTTTTGCACCCGAGGGAAGCCCTGCCCTGTAATAAAGTGTTTGTATCTGGTTAGGAGCTGCAGAGCTGTTGGATTCAGTGAGCTGGGATGCAAAAATGGAGAGTCCATCAGTGACAAACCCTTTAGTAAGTATGGATTATTTAATGCCTAGGGAATAAGTAACTGGAGAGAGGCAAAACCTCTAGTTTCCAGGAGAGAAAGTAGGAGGACTTGGAGAACAAACAACATTCAAGCTGGAAAATGAATCTTTCTAGTGCTGTGTGAATTGTGTTTGAAAAGAGGCTGTAAGATGTGCTGCCTAGAGGGCAACCAAGACCAGGCTCCGTGACCAGGAGAGCCAGGGTGGCATAATTTCAGAGGACACGGCTGCAAAATGCTTAAGCACAGTTTGCAGCATGTTTGAAAAGAGAATTTTCCCTGGAAATAGGTAGCAGTCCCATGACACCCAGAGAAAAGTCCACTCACCCTTTCCTGGAGGAGCTCAGAGGTTTGGAATGAATACCACGGACTCTGTTAACCCTTTGGTTTCCTCAAAACTGAATTACTGCTGGGCTGAGAGAGGAGGAGCTTTATGTTCTTTTGGCATTATCACCCAAGCTACACCACAAAGCTTCTGCGAGGAGCAGTGGGCTCTGGAGTGGTAAACACTGTGGTGTCCCCAGTTGAGAGGGGAAAAGTAAAATCTGAGATGCAAGACTGAGCACCACTGGCGTGGGCTGGCTACAGAGCCCAAGTCCTGCTTAGCCAGGAGCCACAGCAAAGCCTGAGGGCTGCTCTGCAGTTCTGTTCTCCACACCAGTTTCTTCCAGGTGCATCAGCAATAGGAAAAGTGACATGGATTAAAGGAACAGTGATTTGGCTCTTTAGAGAAGTTGCCTCTTAAATAAACTAAAAATAAAAGGGCCTTTTTTTGTTTACAACATCCTTCTGAAAAGCTCATTTGGGTGAATCCAGGCTTTTAAATACTTTTTATTTTTAAAAGAAATCATGAAATAGGACAACAGGACAATGGGCATCATTCAGCAATATCAGTTTCTGGTCTATAGAGGAAATGAATAAAAAACATCAGCATTTTAAAAAATAAATATGACTAACCATATGGAAAACAGGAAAATCCAATTCATCTTCAACAAGACAGACAGGTCTAATGCTGGAACGTTGCTGTGCAAGGTAGAGGTAGAGGTAAACCAGACTTTTCAGACCTAGACCAATTTCAGATCTGCCATGCTCCCCATGCACACCCCCCCAAAAAGTTCCTGTTGCAAATAATTTCATTGGAATCAGCCTGGCAGCCTCATCAAACTCCAACAGGTCTGTGTGCTCCACGTGATGCTCTGAGTCGGAAAACTCCTTCAGCTTCTGTAGAAATGAGTTGCTAAGCAACCTGGCCCCCTGGTTTTGTGAGTTGTGCAGGAAGGAAAGAGGCAGGAACCAGATTTTCCCTACTAGAAACCACTCCAATGCTCTCCGGATGACAAGTAGATGGTAGAGCCCTTTCAGGAATTGCAAGAGTCCATCAGCTCCTCGGTGAGGCACCCGGAGAACAGGTAATGTCAGGCCTGGAGCTCCTCCACTGATGAGAGCATGGTCAGCACAAACATCCCAGGTACTCACTGCAGGGGAACCGATGGCCTCCTGCAGTTGGTTGATCCCAAAACTCCACACAACCCGAGAACCCTCTGGCCAGAGCAGCAAGCATCCTGCCATCCTGACATAGTGAAGTAGAAAAATTGCACCGCACGCGGATTTTCCGAACGAACGCAAGACGGCAGAAGTCAGATTGTACAAACCATTAGTTAAAAAAATACCTTCTCGTGTAGTTTGAGAGTAAGTGGAAAGAGTCTTCGTGCAAATGGTCAGCCTTGAGCAAAGAGAGGACGTGAACTCGTCAGCGCAGTCGTTCCTTTTCTCACCTCTCGTGTGCAGCCAGCGTTATCTATCTTCTGCAGTATGATTAGGGTTAGGAAAGCTCTTTCTTCTGCAGGTATCACCTCTCAAGTTCCACTGGTGTACCATCAAGACACTACTGGTGTCATATCCCACAGCTGGTAGTATAATAGAAGAGAATAATGTAGTGAGTAATGGGGAAAGATCAAAATAAAATATATAAACTCATCTCTAAATAATTTGCACCTTAGGGTTTTTTTTTTCACCTAAGAGAGGCTACGTAGTTAGAGGTGGATGCAAAAAGTCTGAAGAAGTTTGATTTCATTTTCCAGCACTCACGTCAGACTGGTGGAGGTTGACCAAATGACATTCTGTCCATCACTGTGCCATGTTCATAGTTGGCCTTGAAAGAGCCCCCAAACCCCACATTAGCATTGTGGGAGGGGCTGGTAATTAATCAAGCTTTGTTAGAAACTTATTCATTATTTTAGCTATTTCCTTATCCAGTCACAAATTGAGCTTTGCTGGTTTGCTCTCCCAGAGGAATAGCTACAGGGAGCACTTGTCCCAGCACCTTCAGGCAGTAACTTCACAGACTGAGAGCACACTGGCCTTCACTGGGCAGAAGTCCATCAGTGAGAGGTCTCTGGGTGGAAGAAAGAAGGTAGGACATAGCTGCAACCACACGGGAGAGGAAAGGAAAATGAAACACAGGAGCTAAAGCAAAATCCTTGCTCCTACCTTAATAACCTTGTCTGTCCCTGAGGTCAGCAGCCATCCCCTGGTGGCATCAAAGTGTACGTGAACAATGTTGTGCTTGCTGTCGTGGAAAGTAGCTGTGGGTGCACGCCTGCAGAAAGAAATCCCCAAATCACCAGGCTGTGACTGCACAATTTTCCCCAAAAATCTTCCCTACTGAGGAAATCATAGGATCATAGAATGTTTTAGGCTGGAAGGGACCCTAGAGGTCATCTGGTCCAACCTCCCTACACAAGCAGGGACATCTCTACCTAGGGCAGGGTGCTCAGAGCCCCATCCAGCCTGACCTTGAATGACTCCAGGGATGGGGCCTCCACCACATCTCTGGTTGGCCTGTTCCACTGATCTCTCCCCCTCAGAGTACAGAACTCTTTTCTAATATCCAGTCTAAACTNATAAATATTTGAATGCTGCTGTAAGTCATTCATTCAGCATCCTCTCTGCAAATTCCACTTTGAGACCTGCCTGGCACAGAAGGAGCAGGAGTGGAAGCTCTCCCTCTATCCCTCCAGTCTGGTAGGCACCGCCGAGGCTCATCCCGCCACAAGAGCCCAGGGACCACCCCGCTGGGCTGCTCCCTCTCGGATCCTCCCATCCCCAGTGCAGCAGAAGCTGATTCCAGTGTCCACACTTACTCTTCATCCGTTATGGACTCGTGACAGGTATCACAGACCCTCACTTCGAACTCGAAGCCCATCAGCGGGATGGAGGAGCGCTTGGAGCTGCATTTGCCGCACACGGCTTTCCCGCACTTCCGGCAGTGATGCTGCAGGAGAGAACGCACGGAAAGGTGTCTTCAGCCACAAGCCCACATCACTGCTCAGCTCCCACTGGCTCTACCTGCTCGCTCCAGCAAGACCCAGCAAACAGGAAAGTGACTTCCAAGGAAGAGGAAGGAAAACAGGTGAGGACTTCAGGATAAATGGGGTGAGGAGTGGAAATCTTCCTTTTTTTCCCTCCTGCACTCTCTGAGGCAAGCAGCAGCTGACCATGAGCAGAGACACTGGGAACTGGCAGATAAAGTACCACCCAGACTATGTGAACTCAACTTCTCTCCCATGCTCCAGAATGACCCAATACACCACCCAGGAAATCATCCCCACATCCACCACTTGGCATCTGTGGATGTAGCTGGTGGGTCAAGGCTTCTACACAGCATGGAAGGTGGGAAAAGGAAGACCAAGGTGTCCTGGTTTTATTAGCACAGCTAGAAATGGGAGGACAGGCCAAGAACTCCCTCTGTGTCCCAGCCAGCCGGGCCTGGCTGGGAGCTCTCACTGCCCCTGTCTCTGGGGATCCCACTAGGGGGGTGTAGAGGACACCACCCCTCAGCAGCACACGACACCTTCAACCTGCTCAGCATTTTTATTCCCCTCTCCCCAAAGCCTGTGATCTGCAGCCCTCTGCTGCTGAGCAGGAAAACACAGCAGCGTGTTCCAAGCAGACCACTGAGCCTTTTCCAACACAGCCTGAGCAGTTACAGATGTTTACAGATGTTTCTCAATGAAAACAGCTTTGGTTCCAGCACAGTCTCCAGAAAGCAGCTGCAGATTTCTTTCTGTGACACGTTAAACTAACAATAAGCAAAATCCCACAAGGGTAAAGCCATGGAAGGCCCCAAACCAATTCACACAGCCCAAGGCCTATCATATGTTTTGCTGTTAAGACTGGCTGGGGAAAAAAACCCAGACCAAACCAAGCCAAAACAACCAAAACCAAAGCAAAACAAACACAAAAATACACACAGATAATAACAAAAAAAGAAAACAAAGTGTATTCCTCTTGACCACAAAATGAAGCCTGATCAGCAGGGAGCCCACTGTCCCACTCAGTGGAAGAACAAAGTGTGAGTTCTCAAGGCTTAAGGGGAAAAAAGGTTATCATGACCTATTACAAGAAAAAAAAAGCCTAATTGTACCATGCCAATACACCAAAGGATGAGTACAAACCTGCCTGAGGCCTATTTTCTTACTGTCCCACATCTGCTTGAAGTTCCAGAAGAAAGGCTGGTCACATTTTTGACAGGAGTCACTATCCAGCCACTCAGGGGTCTGCAACACACAGAGACAGAAGCACAATGTTGAGTATTTGGTGAGGAAGTGCTGTTAACAAAGCACAGTTGTCTGATCAGAGCCTCTGGCTTCTCACGTGCCAGGAGACAGCTGAGAATAGGAATGGGAAAATAATGCAGGAGGCAGGCAAAGGCAAGGTTAGGCTGGTGGAGACCCTCAGCTCCCAGGATTGCTTTGATCCCTAGCAATAAAGCAACTGACTGCTTCAGCTTCTTCTGCCCGTTGAGTCTGAAGGCAGTTCATTCTGCAAATCCTTGTCTTCCCTCCCCACAACAGTGTTTCTGTTTAATGCCTAGAGATTTAGAGGTGTGTGCAACTAGTTTTCATCTCTTCAGCATCTAAACACTAAAATGAAGAAGATATTTTGCTTGTGACAAGTCATCTCTTTGTTAGTCAAATAGATGCACAGCTTCTAGCATCTTTCAGATGTTGCTGTCTTACAGCTTTTTAAAAACAGAGATGAAAATAAAGAATCAAGGGCTAAAATGGCTTAGTTCACTCTGATGCAATCTCAGAGATGTGGGAAGATCTGAGCACAATCACACAGAGAAATTCCTTTAAAAAGGGGGAAAATACCAAAGCCAAAATGCATCAGTTAAGTGCTGTAGGACCCCAAACCAAAGTTTGGTATTGCAATCTCAAAGGTTGAAGTTTCAGGGGTGGTTTAACTGAAAGCCCACACAGAGAAAGCAGCACACCCATTAGCACCTGCTGCTAAGCCCTCATTTAGCTAATTATATTTCTCCTCTATTTGTTAAACCAGCCTTCTGACAGTAGTGCCTCCTGGTTTGCAACAAGCCACTCTTGACTGTTACTGTAGCCTTTCCAAGGTGGCAAATAAATAAAGGTTTTCATTTCTGGATGTTCGAGTTGCAGCAAAAAAAAAGGAAACATCTGTTGGGAAGGAGGAAGCTGCTCTGCTTTCGTTTCACTTCTGGAGCTGAGGAGATAATTGGCCATTAGATTAGCAATTAGAAAGTGCCAACTGGAATGCTAATTCACGTTAAAAAAGGGAGCTTAGTTCCTGCCTAGGCCTATTGCAGTAGTTGTATGGGGGGTTTTATTCTGATTTTCCACTTAGCTTTCCTCCTTGCTCCAGGGAGACACACACACAACCCCAGGGAGACCAAAACCCTGGAGAACCAGTAAAGCTGGGGAAAACCCAGACTGCCAACAGCCTTGCCCAGACCTACCCCCTGCAGGCACAGGTTTGCCTCCCTCTTTCTGAGTCAGGTCTTGGAAGCTGCTGAGCAAAGGCTGCTCCCACAGAGCCAAAGAGAGTTTTTGTACCCACTGATGTTCCTGGGGACAAAAGCAAGTGGGAGCACGTGGGTGAAATCTTACTGCCTGGATGGGCAAAGTCATTGCTTACCCTGCTTCTACTTGGTTACACCAGGGGGAAGCAAGACTGAGTAGTGGGTGAGATGGAAGCCCTGGTTAAATGCCTTTTTAGCAAGAACAGGGGGAAAAAAAAGCCAACAAAACCTGGGTTGCAGGTTTCCAGAGATGTTTTGTTTTCTTAAAAGCCCTTAATAATTATCAGTTCATCTGTTTATACCTCTGAACTGATAGTATTTCTCATGATGTGCTGCAAAACACAGCAGAGCATCTCACAATTCCCTCTTTAGAGGATGTCTTCTGGAGCACTAAGGACAAGTATGGCCAAGAACAAAGTGTCTACCTCCTGCCTCTCAACATCCATATTCCAGACGACGATTCCCCCATCTGCACCGCAGGAGATGAGCTGCCGAGTGTGGTGAGCATAGGAAAGAGACTGAACTTTATCACTGAAAAAGAAACAAAGACTTTTACAAACCAACAAAGACATTTACAAACCAACCATCTATGGCTGGTATGCAGGTAAGTGTAGAATATACAACAAAGCACAATAAACCACTCGTCTGCCCACGTGTGACATCTAGGAATGAAGCACTGAGGAACTACTGAAGATTTTCTTTTAGCACAAACAAGCACAGAGAGTTTCCAAAATAATACAGCAATCACTAAATTATACCTAAGCCATCCCAAAGCAAGGTGGAAGATTTAGGTGCTTTCACTTCTTAAGTAAAAAGCAAGATGAGAAAAATCATTTAAACACCCAAAGCTGTGCTCATTCCTTTGTGAAAGAAAGAAAACCTCATCTGAAAGAAAACCTCATCTCAAGCTACTTACAGCCTGGGAAACAAAGACCACTCAACACTCATGGGAAAAACAAAGTTATGAAAAGACAGTAACTGAGCACACAGCAGCTGGAAATAACCCACAACATCTAGTTTTCTTTGCTACCACTACTGGTCTTGTCTACACAAAGGATTTCCAAGCTAATGCATTTGCTTGTGCATGGGGCTGCTCTTCCAGAGACCTTTATGGGACAGCCTACCTTCCCAGCACCAGCTGGCACTGTCAGGGGGAGTGTTTCTGAGGCCCCTTAGGATGAGGTCTCTACACCCTACACTGCCTGCCATCAGTTGTGCCACAGGTTGAGTTCCAGAGGCTACCTTTGCATTCAGAGAATTCATTTCCACAGCAGTAAGTCTAGCACCACAGGGCAGGGGGGTAGAAAGGTCACCTGGGAATCTGTGAAATCCCAGAGGTATCAAATCTCTCAGCAGAGTACAGCATCACTTAGAAGTAATGTATGAATATGTAAGAGACTGTTAGACAAAAACCCCTGTGGGATTTTGCCTCTCCAGAGCCTGGCACACGAGTCTCACATGGACACACTCTCTATGCACTGAGACAAACGTTTCATGGCTGGTGTTAAAAGGCCAGGAGGTCACTGAACTGGAGCCATTCTGATCTCTACTCAATGCCCAACACAGGCTTGCTCTTCAAAGACTCCTTCAAAGAGGTCTGTACGTGCAAAGATGAAGTTCTCTTTGAACAGAGAGGATGGTGAAGGTCCCTATGGGCAAAGCTTGCAATTCAGGCTGTAGGTGAAGTGTGGTGTGAAAAAACGTGGAGGAAAAAGGGACTCCAAGCCTGATGCTCCCTCTAGGGGAAGAAAAGACCCTGACACCTAAAAAGCGATCATTTCCCTGCCGCTGTTCTCATCCGAGGACCCTTCTCCTTCCAACAAAGGTGCAAGCTCTGGCAGAACACATTCAGGACTGTGGATATTGTGCTTTCCATCACCACCCTTCGCAGACTCTCAAAGCAGCCTGCGGGCCCAGCGCTGAAAAACTTACTATAAGCAACTTATTCCAGCTGTACGTGGACCACAGGGAGTCACACGTACAAGCTTGAGGCTTGTGAAGACTGTAACCTTTGGACTGTTTGTTTCCAGATGTGGCTTCTGCCTTTAGCTTTTCTCCCGTGAAAGTGGGAGGGAGGGCTTTGAACGTACTTATGTCCTTGCAGCTCGATGGCTGTTCCTTTTCTTCCTCCAATATCCCACATTATAATGGAATGATCAGAACTGCCTGAGAATAAAACTCGCTGTATTGGGTCCCAACAGAGAGCAGTGACACCACCTGAAACAGCAGACGTACACAACAGTCATTTCTTTACAGCAGGTGGAAGACAGGAATGGAGATAAAAATATAGAAAGATAGAAAAGAATATGGACAGTGATTAAACCTAGCAAAGGCCACGCAGCCACTGCACTTGCCAGTTGAAAACTAAGGGCCTGGAAAACCCACATTACAAAAGAGAAGCAAGTGTGGAATATTAGGAGCAACTTCACAGTAGCACAAGGACTGAACCACCTCGTGCTGTCTCATGACTGAGCTGTTCAGAGAGAAGGGATATGGAGGGAAAATGCTGAGGAACTGCCACCATTTCTTCTGGCAGATGGTGGGATCACCTCCCAGGGGCGCTGCTTTTAAAGCATGCTGGAGCACAAGGCCCACCAGTGAAACAAGCAGTTAGCACCTCCACGATGTTTCTATTCCACCTGGGCAAAAGTGTCTACCATTACAGGTCTCTCCTTGAGGAACAGCCTTTTCCCCCCAGAATTACACCTCATTCTAGTCTCAGTTTGAATTAGCAGCCTCTGATTGTGGCTACGTACGTTATCTCATCAGAAGGCTGAGCCCTCTCATTTCCCCCAATAAGAAAGAAACTTCTGTGGGCTGGAGGGAAGGTTTAAGGTTGATCACACGAGCCACCCTAATGTTTCACAGGAGAGTCAAAGCACCCTGACACCAAGCACAGATGAAGAACCAACTGGGTCTCCTCCCGAGGCCTTACCCGTGTGTCCCTTAAATGTTGTAACAAGGCTGCAGGACTCTTGCTCTAGCTTGAGTATGGTCACTTGCCCAGAATGATCACCAACAAACACATGTCGTGTCTCCACGTCAAATCTGAGGGATAAATGCTGAGGAAAATACGGTTTGCTTTCCTTTCATTGCTTGTTAATGGGTTGAATTGTAACCTTGTGAATAGTGCTCCAGTCTCAAGGAGGTGTTCAGTGTACCTCTAGGCATCAAGCTCAGACCTGCTCATATTTATAGTGCAGTCTCCCCAGGTAAACCCAAAAGTGAGAAAAAATGAGACTATTCTGGAGGACAACATTTGGGGTTTTGTTATGAAACATCTTTTGAGTTGATGTTGAACCCTTCAATGTCAACAGAGTCACCTTCCCAGGCTAACTTAGGTGGTAGAGTTGGGTGGTGTTTGCCCTCCTGCTCCCTTCCCAGAATGGTATAAAATAACCCTTACTGGGTTTTCCTTGTACTGGGTCTGTGCAACAAGGTTTTGGTAGTTGGGGAGCTACAGAGATGGCTTAGAATCATAGAATGTGTTGGGTTGGAAGGGATCTCTAAAGGTCATCTAGTCCAACCCTCCTGCAGTAGGCAGGGACATCTCCAACTAGGTCAGGCTTCCATGAGAAGCTGCTAGAAGCTTCTCATGTGTCCAACAGAGCCAGTGGCACTCAGCTCCAAGACAGCCCCACCACTGGCCAAGGCTGAGTCCATCAGCAGTGGTGGTGTCACCTCTGTGGTAACATTTAAGAAAGGAAAAAACCCAGCTTGTGCAATGTCAGCCAGAGAGAGGAGGGAGAATATGAGAGAAAAACTCCGCAGACACCGAGGTCAGCGAGGAAGGTGCTCCAGGCACCAGAGCAGAAACTCCCCTCAGCCTGTGGTGAAGACCACAGTGAGTCTGGCTGTCTCCCTGCAGTCCACAGAGGTGGAGCAGGTGGATGCCCAAAGAAGGCTGTGACCCCATGGGAAGTCCACCCTGGAGCAGGCTCCTGGAAGGACCTGTGGACTCATGGAGAGAGGAGGCCACACTGGAGGAGGATTGGTGACAGGACCCATGCTGAAGCAGTCTGTTCCTGAAGGACTGAGCCCTGTGGAAGGAACCCCATCCCCAGAGCAGTTTGTGAAGAGCTGCAGCCACGTGGGAAGGGCTCATGTTGGAGAAGTACATGGAGTACTGGCTCCTGTGGGAGGGTCCATGTGCTGAGTCCCCCCCAAGACAAGGAAGGAGTTGCAGAGACAATGAACAGACTGCAACCGCAGGAAAACTGTGAGTAAAGTTAAGCCCAGGAAGAAGGGATTGGTGGAAGGACGGTGTTTTTAAGATTTGGTTTTATTTCTCAGTATTCTGCTCTGATTTTTTAGCAATAAATGAATTTCCCCAACTCCAGTGGTGGTGTCACCTCTGTGGTAACATTTAAGAAAGGAAAAAACCCAGCTTGTGCAATGTCAGCCAGAGAGAGGAGGGAGAATATGAGAGAAAAACTCCGCAGACACCGAGGTCAGCGAGGAAGGTGCTCCAGGCACCAGAGCAGAAACTCCCCTCAGCCTGTGGTGAAGACCACAGTGAGTCTGGCTGTCTCCCTGCAGTCCACAGAGGTGGAGCAGGTGGATGCCCAAAGAAGGCTGTGACCCCATGGGAAGTCCACCCTGGAGCAGGCTCCTGGAAGGACCTGTGGACTCATGGAGAGAGGAGGCCACACTGGAGGAGGATTGGTGACAGGACCCATGCTGAAGCAGTCTGTTCCTGAAGGACTGAGCCCTGTGGAAGGAACCCCATCCCCAGAGCAGTTTGTGAAGAGCTGCAGCCACGTGGGAAGGGCTCATGTTGGAGAAGTACATGGAGTACTGGCTCCTGTGGGAGGGTCCATGTGCTGAGTCCTCCCCAAGACAAGGAAGGAGTTGCAGAGACAATGAACAGACTGCAACCCCAGGAAAACTGTGAGTAAAGTTAAGCCCAGGAAGAAGGGATTGGTGGAAGGACGGTGTTTTTAAGATTTGGTTTTATTTCTCAGTATTCTGCTCTGATTTTTTAGCAATAAATGAATTTCCCCAACTCCAGTCTGGTGTTGCTCATGATGGTGATTGGTGAGCGATCTCCCCCTGTCCTTATCTCGACCCACGAGCCTTTTGTTCTCTTTTCTCTCCCCTGTCCAGCTGAGGAGGGGAGTGAGAGAGCCACTTGGTGGGCATTTGGTGTCCAGCCTGGGTCAACCCCTCACAGAGCTGCTTCATTATAGTTAAATTCACAAGTAGAGGGCATTATTTTATGGTGTATCTGGGGCAGCATCAGCTACATCAGGTGCATCACACATCATATTCTAAAATTAATAAAATCTGGACCATTCAACCACCTAACTGGACAGATTCTAATCTCTTCTGACCAATTTAATTCCATACTGGATATTCAATGAGCAAATACTTAGCACTGAGTTTGTGCACACAGGACACCGGGGGAAAACCCCACGGTCCCAGTTCTGCCAAGTTTCTGGCAGTATCTGTCAATGATTCTCCCTTCCCCTGCCCTCCTGCGTGGTCTGATGACCCGAATTAAAGTGTCCTCCAAAACTGTGAAGCACTCTAAGCAGAGATTTAGGAAATAGAGACAAAATCCCACATCAGGCCTTCAAAAGTATTTACCATTTAGTTAAAACTTAAGTTCAGTCTTTATGCCATACCGACTGCCCGAATGACCAGGTGATAAAAAACAAGTCCATGTTCAGTCATTTTGGGCCAGTTCCACCTCCTCTCACCTAGCAAAAAGCACCTCATCTATCCCGTGTACACTACAGGGCACAAAGAGGCTGTTTATGCCAACCCCTGGCTTCAGCCTAAGGGCTGATACTTTGCCACTTCCCTTTTCATTTGCAGTAAAGCTGAATTAATATTTCTTTTATTATCAGGCAGCCGTGGCAGCTCTAGGGGAATAAGCCACTCGAGGGCCATTTCTGGAGACTACTACTCTTTAGTTCACCCCAATTCCCAGTATGTAGTGGGCTGTTCCAGAGTAAAGGACAAGTCCTTGTTATTTTAAATTAAAGAAGTGTAATTTTTACCATATAGGGATGCTGGTTTCATCACCGACCTACTTTGCTACCGTTAATTCTTTGAAGAAAGCATGAGCTGCACATTTAAATGAAGGCCCTGTCCATATTTATTACAATAGCAGACCACAATAGGTTGCAGATCACCCATTGTTTTGCTCAGAAATGCTTAGACCTAAATATGCCACCACGCATTAAGAAGACAAAGCAAGGAGAACACAGGGGGTTTCTTTCCAATTGGTTTTAAATAAGTTTCTTTCACAAAGCCCTGAACCTACAAAGGCACAAAATTCAGAGGGTAACTAGGAAAAGGGCTCTTTGAGTGCCAAAAACCCACAAGAGCAGAAATAAAATGGAGAGCTCAGCAAAGGATACTGGAGGCCACAGGCGCCCGCGCTGGTGCGGTACCCTCCCAGCCGCTGCCCGCTCTCCGAACAGTGCCACGTGAAGTGTTTGTCTTGTCCAGTGCTTAACACCCACTCCATCTCCAGGACAAACAGAACCATCATGACCCTGCTTTGATGAGCTGAAAATGAAGCAGAGAGACATGTAATCCATTGCAGAACACAGGAGGGGTGTGTGTGTGTGTGTGTGAGACCGCGGCAAATGCCAACTGCAACCAACTCCTCCACTCCCTGCTCACCCTTCCCTACAGAAGAAGCTGGTGTTTAATAATCGTGTTGACAAGAGCTACCACACCAGCTTGTAAGGTCCTCACTCTTCCTGTTCAGCGTTTGCATGAGAAAGAGCAGAAGCAGGACTTAATTCCTTCCATGCCTGCTGCAGCCATTGATCATCTACAGCAGCACACGCTTCCTTACATCATTGTATCATCACCAACAAAGCTGCCATTGTGGAAAGGACTCTGGGCTCTGCTTAAACCTCTTCTGAGCTGGGTTTATGACAGCAGTGGAAATGTCTGCACTGCTGCTCTTCCTGCTGTGAGCTCTGGAGAATCTGGGCTGGCAACTGTGGTACCCCAGCAGAAGGCTGAGTTAGAGCACAGGCACAACCCTGCACCAGAGGAGTTTTAGTACTGCAGGTAAACCAGCTACAAAGAAAAGTGGAGTCAAATGAAATAGAAAAGAAAAAAGCAAACAACCACAAACCAAACAAAAACCACCAAAAAACCCAAATGAAAACAAAAATAAACAAAAAAAACCCACCCCAAGTAACCAAAAAAACAAAGAACAAACAAACCAAACTAAAAAGATCACAGCTGGGCAAGGTGAATAAAACCACTGAAGGAATAAATTTCTACTGCTACCTAAATAAAGCCAGCAAAAGCTTTTCATTAAAGAAAAGGAACCCAGCCTTGCACGGATGGGTTTTTCTATGAATGACCAACGGGCTTGGGTGTGAATTGCTGATTGAGCCAACTTTTTATTAAAACAAAGGGCTGGAAAGACATGCAGGGTTCATCCCAGCTGTAATTTAGCAGCCAATGCCATACTCCTCAACCCACAGCCCTGCTGGTCTATTACTGTTCTGAGAGTGTGGCACAAAACACATCTCTTGTGGTATTTTTTTGTGTGGAAAAGCTGAGAGATTGGAAAAAATAAATAACTTTGGATGCTTAAAAACCAGATTGAAAACTGAAATGTGGAGAAATCCCTTGGAACAGTATGGGAAGGTTGTCCTGTACAAATAGACAAGCACAGGGGAGAGCTGGGTTCAAACCCTAGGAGCGGAATGAGATGGAGAGAAGAATGAGAGGCTTGCACAAGCCAACATCTGCTCCTGATCCACACAGCTTTTCAGGCTCAGATTCCATGAGGAGAATTATAGTTAAAGAAAATAAAGATCTTGCTTGAAAACTTTGAAGAAAACCAAAAAGGATTTTAACTCATGATCCACTATGAGGCCACCATACCCAACAGAACTACCTCCTCCTTTTTAATTGTTCTTCCCTGCCCCAGGGCTTTGCCAAGATGTTTATGCCAACCCCTACAGCTCTGTACAGCCACGTGAGGAAGCTGTATGATGGGAATGTATGAGAGGAATCCTCATGATGAGGAAGGTTCATCCCTGCTGGATCCCAAAGGACTACGTGGGCCTTCCCTGCGGGAACCCATGGCCGACAGCAGTTCCCAGAGCATCTCACTCTTGGGATGCTTCCCCAGCACATCAGACCTCCAGTATGGGTCCAGCTAAACCCAGGGGAGTGCTGGAGGAGGTGGTGTGCTCCCCCACCACCAAGCAGTGTGAAGAATGGAGAATGAGGGATCCTATCTTTGCAGAAAGGGGTGGTGGAGCAGGGGTAGCCTCAAGTCATCGGTGTGTTGCAAGCAGCAGGGAATCTGCTTTGTCCTCCTCCCTTTCACCCTCAAAAACCTGCCCACTGCAACTGCCCCTCGGGACTTTGGGTGACATTTCCCAGCAGAGGCCAGTGGAGCTGAGGCCAGTTGAGATTGCCCCAGGGTTGCTGTAACCTACTCCGTGCTGGTCTGGACAGAAGAGGGGCCAGAAGGTGTTTGGGTTGCCAGCACTGGTGGTGAGCTCTCCTCCATCCCCACATCTGCCTTGCCTGGCTGTGTTATGGCAGCTGCCAACTGCTGCTCCAGGGATTGTTTCCTGCTGAGCCTGAAGGGACCTTCACCGAGGTGTTCTTTATTCCACACTTTTCCAAAAGCAAACCTGTGCCCATGTGAGTGGCAATGTCCAGAAAGCAGAACAGCAGCCCTAGTTCTTCTTTTACCCTGGCACAGGAGGTTACTACACACACAAAAAGCTTCCCATGCTGAGGCAGGCTAAGGAGGAGGTCAGTCCAGCTGGGACTGTGGTCTGTTGATGTTAACAGACCCTCTGTCACCCAACATTTGGGGGGTACCCTCTGGACTCTTGGAGTTCTCCCACAGGACAACCTATGGAGGTTCTCCACGGCATCTTCCCACGCACAGGCCTTCTCCAGTGCTCTGCAGCAGCACAGCAGGCACACTGCAGCTGGTGGCCATAAGAACATCCTTCATCTTTTGTACTTTTACAGGGGATGCACCCCAGGTCATCCTGCTATTCTGCCAAGATATACATTCTCCCACCCCCCCAAAAGTGATTTTCCCTGAAGAGCTCAGCAAGAAAGTTGGTCTGTTATTTATAAAGTTCTGCATATGCAGGAGAAAAGACTTCAGCTCACCCTTCCCAGGCTGGAATTAGCTTGCAAGAGTGAATCCAAGGATGCAAATGGATGAGCTAATACCAAAGGGGGCTACAGAAGAGTCAGCAGGACTGCTCAGTGCAACAACTCCAAAGCTGCTGCACGTTACCCCTGCTCCACAAAACTCACCATTCTCACCAAACTCAATGATAGAAAGTGATCCCCAGAGCCTCAGTTTAGAGATTTCAATTATCCTCTCAACCTTTCAAGGTCTAAAAGTCTAAATATAGAAGTAAATATGTATTTTAAAATGTATGTGAGAAATCTCAAGCCAACGTCAGACATTTCTAGAGAGAAACATGTTCAGCATATGGTTTGCTGATAGGATGTATGATACAAGAAAATATCAGACCAGCCCTTAGTCTCAGCAAGAGATTAAGGATAAATTGCCACTGTTTTAAGAATACCTGTCCCAAGCACAGTGTCCTTTAGAGGTTTGACAAGGATAAATGGCTAGGCTTCTTAAAACAGCCCAGGAGTGACTATCAGGATATAATTAGAAAAGGTGTGGTTTAGCAGTTCTTGACCTTTTGCTATGACACTGCTAATCCTGAGATGACTGAAGCTGACAGTTATTCAATTCTAAGCAGAACAACCTCAAAAGCTACAGTCCTAAGTGTCTCAGCTCTGAAAGATGGGTTCATTTCCTCAGTTGTTTCATTGGATACCATGGATTACTAAAGATTAAAAATTAATATGCCTCTTCCCAAAACGTGGTCTGGAATCTGGATGGTTTGCTGTTTAGAATGGTGTTCCAAAGGAACATTCAAAGGAAAAACACTCTTGAAAAGTCTTGTATTCTCAGAACAAAGCACATTATTGATCTGTTGATAAACCCAGCATTTAAATTAGCTTAAAAAAAAGTTATTTATAAAAAAAAAATCATTCAGCTGTAAAGGAGACTTCTCTCCACTCACACTCCTTAGGAAAAGGTTCAGGAAAATGAATGACAATACAAACCAGTTAATGCAGATCATGTTCTTACCCTGGTAACTTTTCACTAGAGTCATCTTGTTGTAATCTTCTGATAAAATGAATTCCTGAGGGAGGGGAAAGAAAAGAAAAAAACAAAAGAAACGGTGCTTAAGACATGCAAAGTGCTTGAGAGTGTTTTCATTTGAATTCAAGGTAAGGTAATTGAAGGAATTCAAGGCAAGCTCTCCCTTCTTTGCAGCCCAGCCCTGTCTACACCGGGTATCCACAGGTACCCATGCCTGTGCATGTGCTACACCCCAACCCCAACCCCCAGGAAACGGGATATATATAATATGGGAATGCCTCTTGAAGCTCCTAGAGTGGTTTGGGTTGGAAGGGACCTTTGAAGGCCATCTAGTCCATGTCACCATCCTCCCTGCGGTGAGCAGAGTCATCTTTACTTAGATCTGGTTGCTCAGAGCCCCATCCAGCCTGAATGTTTCCAGAGATGAGGCATCTACCACCTCTCTGGGCAACCTGTGCCTGTGTTTCACCACCCTCATGGTAAAAAATGTCTTCCTTAAATCCAGTCTAAATCCCCCTCCTTCAGTTTCAAACCAGCACCCTGTGTCCTGTTGCAATAGGCCCTGCTAAAAACTGTCCCCATCTTTCTTTTGGCCCCCTTTAAGTACTGAAAGGCTGCAATAAGGGCTCCCCAAAAACTGATCAGTCCAAACTAGGTACCAATATTCAGGACAGGAATACATTTCAGGTTTCTGTTCAATGCTTCAGGCAAATAGAGATGCAGATTCCTCACCCCCCCCTTGATTTTCTCCCACCACCTCCTTACTCTGCTACTGCTTCCTTGTGGCTGACAAGCAGCTCAGGGAAATGATGAGAACAGCAGCCAAAAGTCTACATGGCAACCTTGGCTCCTGGAAAAGCTCCATGTGGTTACACTGACTGAGCACCTGGGTGTCCCTGGTTAGAAGTGGGAAGTGGATTAAAGCTGGGGAAAGAGTGGCCACAATGAAATTCTTGCAGCATCTGTCTGGAGGAAACACCCTAGGAAAGGGTGGGTGCTGTGGCATCACCACATGAATTAGCTTTCAGGGTATCTACATGGGCACACCAGGCACTTGGAGAAACACAAAGAAGCAGCAGGGAGTGTAAAAACACAGCAGATGGGAGGATCTTTCTCTGGAGACTTTCAAGACCCCCCCTGGCTCTGTTGCTGTGTGGGCTGCCCTGGGTGTTCCTGCTCTGCCAGGGGGTTGGACTTGATCTCCAGGGGTCCCTTCCAACCCCAACCATTCTATGATTTATAGCAAACTACATAGAAACTCCCTGAGCTACTCTACCTAGGGGACAGATTAAGTGAAACCTACCTCATTTAATCTAAAATAGGGTGAAAAAATAAAAAGGAAGGTGACAAACACAAGCTAAACTAAATTTTAAAGCACAGAGTTGCAAACTGGTCCTGTATAAGCACTGCCCAAAAGCTCTGTGCAACAGTAGAGAAGACTTCAGAAGCCTACAGACTATACTTAAGGTAAATGAAACATTTTAGTGCATGAGAACATGAGGAGAGATTCTAATTACCTTCTAATTACCAAAAAGCCAATATTTACCCAGTTTCCAAACCAGAATTGTAAAAAAAAGTCACTCTGCATTTTCTAAGGGGCCTCTGTAGGTAATGTGCATGGCTTTCCAGCACCATGGTTACCAGACATCAGATCTGCCTGGCTCCGTGGTGGAGGAGGAGGCTTCAATACCCACCCGTGGAACATCTACAGTTCCCAGCTTCCAGAAAATGAACTGTGAATCATTTGAGGCAGCTATGTATTTTGCAATAACTTCACTACAACTGTGTTCTCTTAAATTGTCCTGCTTCATCTTCCTTTTCTTAACCTGCTCCACCTCCCGTGAGCTTTCCCCTGCAGCTGACTACAGTGGAACTCTGCAAGCCTTGGAACGTTACAAATCTGCTGGACCTCCTGAGCTCCTTCCAGGGGAGGTGCTTTTGCTGAACCCCTGCCTGAAGAATACTAAACCACCACGTGAAATGCTTTCCTACAAAGCCTCCTAAGAAGCAAAAGCCATAAATGTGCAGTTTGTGCTGTTGTTTCCTGCAGAGGAATGGCTGTGAATGCTGCAGGATGTGGTGGGAGAATGTGGCTGCCTTTGCCATGCATTGGGCTGTCCCCAGTGTGACTGGTGACTTCAGGTGGGATGAAGAGTGTGGTTTGCATTCTCCTTTTCCTCTTGATGAATTTGACGTGGCCATTCTCTTCCATGATCCAAACAGATGCTTCTAATCTGGTTTTTTGAAAGCAATGTTACTTTGTGATATATCTCTTGCCTTGCATCTCCTAATCCTTCTCCAGGTCTTTTACTCCCTGCTTCCCTCAACACTATCACGTGTTCTTCCACTGCCCTCCTTCCCCTCTCCCTCTCCAAGCCAAATGTATTCGCTGCGTCAGGAGGTGTTTGAGCACGAGAAACCTTGCTGAAGAAATTCATGCCCTGCTGCACACAGATTGTGTCATCTGCACTAGAAAAGCACTGACTGCATCCCCTCCCTGTCATGCCAGCAGAAACTTTTCTTTTTAATCCTTCCCTACGTGGATGCCTTGCTCCTCTCAGAGCTGCTGACGTTCAGTTCTCATTAGGCAGCTTTATGGCTCTTCCCAAGGAGGAAGAAAGGCTGGGGTCACCCACACAGCTCAGTCAGTGCTTATTAACAGAACAGAGGAAGACTTCTGAGTGCTGTGCAAACCCTTTTGCACAGGAGGGGCTGGGTGGCAAAACCAAAGCCCCTCCTTGCAGGGATTAAAAACTTGTTTCTTTTTAAGAGTGCTCCTTGCTCTTCAGAGGGGTTTTTGGAGCTACTTTCCTACCCTTTTTTTGCCCTACTGAAAATGTGAGTGATCAGTCTTGTCCATATCAGGGAAATTTGTTATCAGAATGGTGACTTGGTACCCTGAAAGCCTTGAGCATCTGAAAAGCTTGTCCACTCTGGTGTCCAGTGTTGTAGAAAGACTCAGCTGTACCTTCATGGAGCACACCTCCCTCCTGCTGATACCCACCACAAGCTTCTCCTCAGCCTATGATACCTGCAAATCCTCATCCTGGAAATACTGACAGCTTCTTGTTTCAGATGACTCTTGTCAAGGCAAAGAAATCTCGAGGGTGTGCCATTTCAGAGTCCTTGGCCATGGGGCTGGCTGACCTGGGCCAGGGCCAAAGGAAGATCCATGCCTTTCCAGAGCTGCAGGTGGACACCTGAGGTATTCCACACCAGCACTGGAGGCCTCTGCTGAGGCAACTGAAACTATTTCTGAGAGTTTATAATCTTTCTAGGTTAGTTTTGTGTTACCCATTCACAACCTAGCTCCCCTCCCCCAGGAAATTCCAGTCTGTGCTCTGATGGATGATGGCATTTTGACAGCACACTGCAAAGGGAAATGATTACTGTTGTGCTTTCACTTTAGAAAGTACAAAATCTGGGAGAGGACAGAAACTAGCGTGGAGTTTTGGTGAAGGAAAAAACCAGTAAGGTTCCCACAGCAAGATTAGATGATGTGGAAGATGAATTTAGCTTAATAAGCATCATCCCCAAGGAAGAATTCCAAAGGGATTATTCCAGTGCTTCGTTGTCCTTGTGACCCAGCTCAAAGTGTGCAACAACTTCCTCTAGACACAAGGGTGGTCAGCAAAAAAATATCAATTTAATTCAGTTTCAGCTACCTAAAAACTCAATCCCTCATTTAAATATCCCTAGAACTGGGGGGAGATGCCATTCAAAACCAGGTTTGCAAAGTGTAAACCTAAAATAAAGTTTAAAAAAAATAATAAGAGAAACTTTTTTTCCCTCTCTACTTTAGGTACCAGTGCTCCTCAAGCAAAATGCTAGACAACCTTTTCCTCAAGATAATGCTCTCCTGTGCTGCACAAATGTCCATGCAGCCTTCCCACTGAGAAGCTGCAAGGGGTTGGAAACAATTTCTTCACCTCTGTAGAAGCAAAACTTGTCAGCCTGTTTCACAAGGAAAGGTGGCCACAGAAGCTCACTGCATGGTGACTTTGCACCAGGACTCCTTGCCTTCTACAGAGTGAAGATGCAGAATGATTTGTCAGCATTTTCCTTCTGATCACACAGGGGTCTGGGTGTTAGAGAAGTGCTAACAGAGAAGAGCTGACTAATTCCCAAATATTTCAAGCTACTCAAGGAAATTTCCTGTACTTTCCTTCTGAGTGGCACAGAATTAAAAGTAGGGGCACGAAGGCCACCTTGTTGCAGTAAGTTCTCTTGTTTTGGGGTCAGTGTGCCCTGCTTGGGTTCTCCTGTGCTAAACTAATCATCATAGCTGTGCCCAGGAAGCAAAACTGATTCATTCCTCCAGAGGGTGGCTGTAACCTGGGAGAATCTTCTCAATATTGAACATGGGGCTCCCCTTGTGAATCTTCTTCCATTCCAACCTCCACCACTTCACAGTTGGGGCTTCTCTCTGGTTTGCCACAGAGGGACCCATTTCATCATTCCTGGAAGCTCACAGAGTGCATTTTCTGCACAATCCTCTACCACACAACTGCCTGCAGGGGTCTAAACCAAGGAACACAGATAAGCCCTTCCCTCCTCCTGTGTATCCAGAGGATGTGGGGAAAAAAAGAAGCCCAGCTTAGTAACAAATGGAAACTGCCTTAGACATAGCAATATATAACTCTAAGTACTCGAAGTCAGGTGTTGGTTTATCACCTGCATATCTCATTTACCCTCTTTCACTTCAGAATGGAAAATACTTGACTCCATTCAGCCTCAAGCACCCTCTGACTCTTCAAGGCAAAACGCCCCAGAGCCAGAGGCAATATCTCTTCCATCACACCAGAGTATTTCAACACCTTATTTCCAGTCCTTCACATTCCTCAAAGGGCTGCTGAAAACAAAAGTGGCTAGTAGGACTGGCAAATTACTGGGAATGAGGGAATTTCAGAGGTGCAGGAAATTCTTTGGCAGCTTACCCACCTCCTAGGCACAAAGGGAAATCTCCAGGCATAAATATATTTATTTTCTACTAGCCATTAATAGCTTTATAAGCCAAAACCTTCCACAAAGGGATAGAGCTCTTTACTCAGCAGCCCACAAGAAAAAGCCAATTCATAAGGTCAACTGCTACCCTCTGTCCTAGGCTGAAAAGACAAACTCTTCTGTTAATACACTGCTGTCTTTCCACACACCTATCTCAGATGTTCACAAACCAAATCTTTCAGTTAGGAGCAACTCCTCTGAAGGAAGTGAGAGGAAAACAAAATCTGAACCCTGAAGTTTGGAAGAGCAGCTAGATACAGAGCAGAAATCAATCTTCTGCCTTGAGAAGATGATTTTTCCTCTCTTAATTGCTGCTTTCAGCACTGGTATGGAATGATTAACAAGGCACTCCAATTTAATAAACTAACTTTTTCTGCTTCGTTATTTTTTAAGAGATAAGCAAATGAAGACAGTTTGTTGAGTTGCCTGATAAATATTGTAAACCCCTCTCAATCTCTGTGGCAGCTGGAATGATCTTGGTACCAATCTGCCATCTTCCACCCTACAGCTTCAGATTCACCAGCAGTAGAAAGTCTCTCTCCCAACCACTGGCAAAAAAAATTATCCTCAGCACAACATCACACATACACTTCTCAAAAGGGAAGCAGTTCAACTAGAAATCTTTGGATGTACTTACTGAGATTGTACCATTGTCTAGACCTATGGACAGCCTTCTGGTTTCCGGGTTAAAAGACATGCATGAACATGGAGCTGAAAAAAATGAACATGTTGATGAAGTTAACAAAACTGTGATTCTCATTTGCTTGCAGCTTTGGAAAGCCTAACTCTGGCTAATGCTTTATGATGCTCTTGAGTGTTTTGACCCTTCTAACAGACAAGCATTAAAAAAATATATGTGTTCTTGCACTTCATTCAACCCTGTTCTGTTGGGATGTGGAACAAGGGCTGTTTCTTCCTCCAGCTTCTTCCTTTTTCTCCCTAGTTATCTGCAAACACACATGTCATGCAGGAGCAGTGCTGAAGTTTTGATAGGAGGCCCCTGACATTTCAGTGTAAATCCAAGAGGTAATTTAGTGGAATAATTGAGGGGGTTTTAACTTTACTGACACTAAACCACTGTATCATGTCAGAGGTTTGCATCCTATACCTGCAATAAGAAAGCTAACCCAGAGGAATCAATGTATCAGCCAAAATTAAGGACTGGGAGTCCAACTGTCCCCTACCACAGACACCACTACACCAGTATCACATCCTAGGGCCAAAATAAAAGGCTGCATGCAAAACTAGCTGTTGGTTTTAGATCAGTTGTACTCTAATAAACGTCAGGGTATATCCCAACTCACAAGGCACTCAGGCACACCCTTGAGGAGTTTGCATCGAGGGTAAACCCAGAATTTCCTTGCAAGAATTCAAGAGCTGTGCCTGGTTTAATTGAGCAACTCTGAAGCTGCATTCGGAAGGCAGGGATTTTTTTACAGCTGGGATTCCTGTTATCCCATCAGAAACCCTCAGGAATGATTTTTCAGCAGCAGTTGCCAGCTGCAGCTAGGCCTGAGCATTCAGATGTGCTTTTAGCTCTGCTTTTTTCTTCCTCCTCTTGGTTTCTACTCTGCACTGTGATTACTCGGGGTGGTTTTGTTACTAACAAGCTTGGAGTCGTCTTAGTTTGCTCGTACCAGGGGTGTGCTCAGTGTAATGCCTCACCTAGGATTCAACAGTCCATAGCTTAGCAAGTCTTCCTCAGCAGTTTAGTTGGCAGTAAAGCTGTCTAAAGAAGAGTCTGTGCTGACTGTTTAACAAAACTTTTTCTACTTTCAGTATTGACTCCACCTTGAATCATTTCCTAAAGCACAACCAACCACAAGCAGGAAGCCAACCAGTTCCACATGCAGGCAGGCACCTCCATGTATGTCTTTCTTGGAAGGGTTGACTGAGTTAAAGATTTAACAGGGACAAAACTGCTCCTTCCCACACCTCTCCCTCAAAACCGGCAAACTGGAACCACCTCTTTGAGTGGTGGTGTGTAACTATTATGTTGAGGCTTCTAGGGTAGTAGTAGCATAGGAAAACAGACAAAAAAAAATCCCCAAACAACCAAAAACCAGCCAATTCTAAATATCAAATCCCTTTAAAGGCACTTCATGCCAGGATGGGCAGATTCTATATCCAGCTTTCAAATGCTAAACACTAGGCATGAACTGACAGAGCTATTAGGAGCTCTGAAGACAACAAATAGCTGGCAGGAAAAAAAAAGTCTCAGTTCAATTTGATATTTAAAGTATTCTTTCCCCAAATAGCCCAAAAGACTTTAGACACAAAAGGTGTAAGGAACTGCTTGACACAGGCTGATTACCAAAAAAACCCTTCTAAATTCCAGACCTACACCTACACAGGCAGAGCAGTGTAAAGATACTTCCTTTGCTAGAACCTTTTTCCTAAGGGAATACTTCAATGACACGTGCTCTTGGAAAAAACTGTTGTCAGCACTAAAATTACCTCCACAATAGCTCCACTAACATAGTTAAAAGTCATGCCAGTTGTAACTAGACTGCAGTAATTTACACTCTAGTGAAGACAACTCTTCAATACTTCAACATTAAGGCTCATGAAGAAGAGGGGAAGAAAAAAATAAAGAGAAAAAAAATAAAACACCAAGCCAAAAAACCCACCCCCCCAAATCCCAAACCTTTCTGAGATGTTTAAGCTCCTTTTCAAGGATGAGCAAAAGCACTCTGAAGGCCATCAGCTTCAGTACCTAGCTATGATTTGGATTTCATGGTGGAAAAAGATTGATCTGAATGTCTACAGAGGCCAGAGAGAATATTCCTGATGTACAAGTCTGGCTGGATGTCTTTATCTTAGAAATACAGGGCAAATACACACTGATTTTAGCCTTCAGAACACGAATTATGGATGTCAAGCCCACTGATGTACTTCATGCTCTCAAGAGCGTGTCACCTCTGTTAGAGGCTGACAGAAGCAGATGAGAAGGACAAAGTTTGTACCTGCAGTTTCAGTGACCACCCTCTCAAGTGCCTAAAAGTGGCACAGTTTTGCTTTGCAGTTCTCCTACCTACTTGTCCACAGCAGCCTTAGCCATGGAACTCATCCTAAGACAGCTGCCTTCCAGACAAGATACTCCACTGGTCCCCAGTATAAACCCTTTACTCTGTTCCCCCATGGAAATCATCCTAAGACAGCCAGTGTATTACCTGCCTTCGAGCCAGGATACTCCACTGGTCCCCACTATAAACCCTTTACTCTGTTCCCAGAGGTTTTTTGGTTGGGTTTGGGTGGTTTCAGGTGGCTTTTTTTCTTTTTTTTTGGCAAAGCTTACTTCTCCTAACTAAAATCCCTTTCCCTTTCATAAATTTGCATCTACTAAGTTGGTTTTTTTAATCTCCTGCACAAAAACTGCCCAGAAGTAAGACACCTAACGTGGTTACACATCTGTAATGTGTGCTAAAACACGTGTAACCAAAGGTACACACCTAACCCTGAGGACAGTTAACATGCTTGGCAGAGATCTGTTGTTAATAGAGTTGGGGAAACAATGCTGGAGATGTGTTTGCTGGGTTTCCAATTTACCTCGTTTGCCTTACTGGTGATGTAACAGGGTGTGTAACACCCACAGCTCGCTCTTTCTCATGGGCTAGAGGAGATGTGGAAAAAAAATGAGGCCACCAGAAATTTCCAACCATGGAAACGCCCACAGATGGGGCATAAAACTTCATATTGGGGAAATCCCACCTGGAAACAGCAGCGAGTGTCCCTGCTCAGAAGGGATCTTGGTAGTTTTTTCCCAGGTATTTAATGAGTTTCATGGTCTGAATATTGTTTAAGGAGGCCAAGTTCCAGGTCATGGTCAGAGCAAGCCCAGGCTGTGCTCCAGGCTGGGGGAGCAGTGGCTGGAAAGCTGCTGGGCAGAAAGGGCCCTGGGGGTGCCGGGGGCCACCCGGCTGAGCAGGAGCGAGCGCGTGCCCAGGGGGGTGAGAAGGCCAA
>VWZY01003171.1:27852-54200 GCA_013399075.1 Chloroceryle aenea
CTGCCCAGAGAGGTGGTGGAGTCACCAGCACTGGAGGTATTCAAAAAATGTGTACACGAGGCACTTCAGGACATGCTCCAGTGGGATGGAGAGGTGGGGAGTTGTGGGTTTTGTGTTGGGCTTTTAGTTGCTTGCTTGGCTGGTTGGTTTTGGTTCGTTTGGGTTTTTTTGGTTGCTTGGTTTGTTTTGGTTTCTTTTGTTTGCTTGGTTGGTTCATTTTGGTTTGTTTGGGTGGTTGGTTTTGGTTTGTTTGCAATTTTTGGGTGGTTGGGTGGTTTGGTTTTTTTGGGTGGTTTGAGTTTTTTGGTTGGTTATTTTTTTATTATTATTATTATTTATTTGTGTGGGTTTTGTGGGTTTTTCTTTTTGTTTTGTGTGTGTGTGTTTTGGTTTGGGTTTTTTACTTGTGTTATTTCAGGGGGTGGGGTTGTTGCTGACAGTTGGACACTGTGATCCTAAAAGTCTTTTCCAACCATGACAGCTCTGTGTTATTCTGTGGGAATGCACTGATGGCCCCATTTGGCTGCAAGAGCTTGACCAAACCACATGGCTGACTTGGCCAAACTCCTCATCTCCCAGAGTACCCAGGGAGAAAACTCAGTTATTAAGGCTGCCTGATACCAGATGATGAAATGGTGTAGGTTATGCCCATCATAACCAATGTCACAAGTCCTGTTACCAACATGCTGTAGATACATCTCTAGATTCTCTAAACAAACCCCCACTTTGAACCTACAGCAAAGGACCAAAAAGGTGATCCACACAGAAACAGGTAAGAGTGACCTCCAGTCAAGTGCAGAGTTTGACTCAGAGGCCCTCCCATAATTTTAATACTTGGTGTTTCCAAAGCTTACCAGCTTTCCAAGCCAAAGAGCAGTGGCAGGTGTTCAGATTTATGAAGGAGCTTTAAAATAGTCCCCTTGGAGTGGATCTGGATCTACTCCATCACTCCATCATTTCCAGTGATGCTGTTATTACCTGATCAAATGCAACCTTGCTATGACCAGAGGAGGACCTAACAAGATTCTGAAGTGCAAACGTGCACAAACACCAGGTGGAAAAGGAGAAGTACCAAAGGCAAACTGGTAGAATAGCCATATTGTCACAGTTGGACTGGGGAAAGCAAAGCTCTTAGGATAGGTCAAGGGAACTCAGGCTGCTGCTGCTGCTGATCAAGGCAGAGCTCCACAGACTGCCACGTCACTAGCTGATTTCTTAGAGCAGACAGGCAAACACCATGGCCACTCTAGAGTCCCAAGTTGATGCTGTTGTGGTACTGAAATTTACAGCTACTAAATATTTTATGTATCATGGAGACAAAGGTCTCTTGCAAATCTAGCTGCCTTGGCTTAAAAGAATTCTTTCTCCCAACAGTAAGAATATCTTGATGCGACTTGATAAACGCTCCCCAACCTAGGGATTTAAGGTCAGCTCCATAAACTTGCCAAAGATGGGCTAACCCAGCACATCTGCAGCTGACAGAGGAGCATCAGCATACCCACTCCTGCTGCTGGTGACCTGCAGTTACTCTCCTACACTCCACACAGGGGTCATGACAAACAGCTAGGGCTGGGAGTTACTCCACCGTCTCCTGGCAAAATGGACATTGATCCATAGCTTCTTTTAAAGCATTTGGGAGAGGAGACATGCAGCAGATCATACCAGAGGGATCCATCAGGGAGATAGGGTTTTCCACATTTAACTGCAGGGGTAAAATGATTCTGCTTCTTCAGTGGCAGAGCTGCCTTGCCTGTCTAGTATCCTCTCGATTATATCAGCTGCCACAGGGCATTAACTTCTTACCAAGTCAAACCATTAACCACTGCACTCTAATGGACTGAGCACAGGCAGTAGGAAGGGCAGAGTGATTTATACTGGAGGCTCACAGTGCTTTATGGACTCCATTAGTGGCAGAATGCAAGGCTACATTTTGAGCTCCCCTTTTTTTCCTCTGTGTTTGCATTAAATGCTCAGCCTCTGCTCTCTGTATCCTTTTGCAGCCCTAGTCCCTGATGCCTCTCGGAAGCATTGGCATGCAACTTGGTAAAGCTTCCCAGAAACCAAGGGAACTGGTGGGGAACACTATTTAATATGGCATGGTAAGCTTGCAAATGGCCAGAAAGATGAAGTTTCAGATACTGAACAGCTCTGTATACTTACATGGCATTGCATGGTATATGCTGGGCCAGTACTGCCCACTGTCTCTCTTCAGCCAGACACGAACTGTTCTACAAGAGAAAAAACACAACACACACGTCAGGAAGAATGAAAAAGTAACCATCAGTGAAAATAAAGTGGCAATTGTGAGTGCAGAAGACCTTCTTCAAAATCAAATTACTTTGCTGAGAGGGAAAATAAAGATGTAAACTCCTACAGCAGCCTGATGCATCAGCCTGAGATCAACCTCTGCCAGGTGCTGAGGGTAACCTGTTCCTTGGTTCCATGGAGTGCTCAGTGGCTCAGCTGAACACAACAGGATTTGGAACTGCTGGGGCTTTCTGTTCTTTGCTTTTCCCAAGGACTGGAACACGACTGCTCATTCACAGAGGATTTGGGACACCCTTGGTAGCCCAGGAAAGCAATCCCGTCTCAGCCCATCCAGTCCTCTGCAGAAGCCTTCCTTCTGCTCTCAGGGTAGGCCTTGGTCCTTGTTGTTTTATTGTTGTGTTTCAGGAAAGCCTCCAGGCAAAGGACAAGGTGCTAAAGTTTTCAGCTTCTGTTTGCTGAGATTATGCCCATCTGTGCCAACAATGAACTCACCAGCTTCAGGACCCTCCTTCTCCTCAGCCCACTCGGGGGATTATCAGACACCCGTTGAGCATCAGGCTGGAGAAGCCAAACTCTTACCCTTCTCTGAGGAGGAGGATGAAGGTGACAGGCAGCCTTGCAGTCCTCCTCTGCCCCACCAGTTTGGAGCTGCCATCCACTAAAAGAGGCACCTAGAACCATGCAGGCCTCCCCACAAACACTCCAGGCCTCCCCACAAACACAACAGTGGGCTGACCCTGGGCCAGCGACCTTCCCAAAGTATCTCAGAAAGACTTTTGCTTTCTCACAATCACATCAGACTGGCAGCTCCCCCTTCCTCAATCCACGACCTTCCTGCACTCGAGAGGTTTGTTTGCTGAGCAGAGGATCTGGACTGATGTACCATCTGGGTCGTTAAATATTTACAGTTTCAGTCCTCACTGCCTCTGAAGCCTCTTTCTAACTGAAGCTCTCTCTTAACTTTAGTTTGTCAGTGAATTTTGCTGTTACAAAGCCTAGCTGGTGCACTTGGTTTGCAGTGTGCTCTGCTGAAGTCTGCACAACGCTGCGGGGTCGAGTGAAAGATTCTCTCCTTGACCCCTGGTCTGGCCTGAGCAGTCATCTCCCTGCTGGAAAAATCCGTGTCAGTTAGAGCCCTGGAGCTGAGTCTCTGTGACTGACTCAACAGGGAGGGCTCTTGTCTCTTCTCCTTGGTGCTGTGTGTGACAAACAGTGGTGCTGCACACAGCACAGGCATGTCCAGACATCACCCCAAGGTGTTTACACCTTGCAACACCATCACCACCAGAAAAAACAATCCCTATCCACTAGACCAGCACAAAGCCACCAGTTCTACCTGTACAGTATGAGTAAGAAATCAGTTTCCCATAACAGATCCCTCCTCTCCTGCTTTGCTCCGTGAGGAGTTTTATCACTCTGATAAACTCTGGAAGAAAACAGCCCAGGATGGGCTGGGGACCGAGGTGTTGGAGAGCAGGGAAGGGGAAAAGGCTCTGGGGGTCCTGGCTGATGGGAGGCTGACCCTGGGCCAGCCCTGTGCTCTTGTGGCCAAGAGGGCCAGTGCCATCCTGGGGTGGATCAGAAGGGGGGTGGCCAGCAGGTCGAGAGAGGTTCTCCTGCCCCTCTCCTCTGCCCTGGTGAGGCTGCATCTGGAGCACTGTGGCCAGTGCTGGGCCCCCCAGTCCAAGGGGGACATAGAATGGCTTGAGAGAGTCCAGCTCAGAGCNTGATGGCTGTAGATCTGTTCTAGGTTCTTTTACATTACAAAAGGGCAAGTTCCATTTCTGAAGTGAAGCAGAGGAGTTACTAGTTCAGGAAAGGGGAAAATGTCAAGGGAATAGATGAGAGGTTTCAAAAAATAGGCTTTAATTCTGGGCTGGTTTAGAGAAGTTCTCTGTTAGCATCCATTTCATAAGGGCACTTCTAGAAGATACAGTGTCTTTGTTGTAACCTCATCTTGTAATTCAAGCATCAGGCTTCCTATAAATAAATAAAACAGAACTCAATAGAAGTATTTAAGCAATAACTCCTCTCTTTGTATGTCTCAAGCCCTGCAACAGCCCCATAGGAGTGGCAAAGTCTGAGTTCAAGAGAAAGCCAGGCCAGCTCCCAACAGACACAATCTTAGACCATTCCCTCCCAAATCCCACTGCTGTTGCTGCCAGTCCAGCATCCCTTGTGCACAAGGCTCGGAAGCACCGGAGAAACACGACTGCTGCCAGGGAGACAAAGCAAATAACATCTGCACACAGTCTGAGGCATGAACAGCACGGGGAGGGCACTGAAACCCACTCTGAGGCAGCTGGATCCAGCACCCCTAGCTCAAGCACCGTGTGGTGGAAGGAGTTTGATGAGTCCATCAACAGTGAAGAGCACCATCGATTCCACCCGGTGATACAAAACTCCACTGCTTTGACTTTAGACGAGCCCAGGCTATCAGAGAAAGTTTTTGGTGAAGTTCAATTTCTGTGATAATGATCTACACAGTAGCTGCCAGACAGGGGTTGAGAAAAGTCCAGGCTTCTCATTTCTCCTACTGTCACACACCAGTGTGTGCATTTACAACGCAGACACCCCCCTGCTGCTGAACAGCAGCAGCTCTGGAGTCTGGTGCAGAGAAAACAGCAGGGGAGAAATGCACAGCAGGGTTCACTCATGGACTTTTTCAACCATCAGCTGGGGGCAATGCATCTGATTTGTGCTACCTTTAATTATTTTCCTCATTAAATCTAAATAATCTTATTTGTTCTCCTTCATAATCCTCCCCTGCGAGCATCTCTTGCTTCATCTGCTCCCAGAGTTACTAAAAGCAGTGCAGCCACACACTTGTCACCTACCTGCAGAAACACTGCCCAAAACAGTGCACCAAGCAAGCAGGCAGGCAGGAATTTTTTCCCCCAAAGCTTGTACACCATCCTAACTCAGGCTATGGTTTATGTTTTCCCATTTAATTCAGGCTGCTGTAAATCAAATGGAAATGCATTTTGCATAAGGAAAATGTCACACCTTTTGGGAGGTTATATGCTGCTATAGAATCACAGGGGTTTGTCAGGACACAACTGTTACAACCACCAGCTTAGCTCAAGGAGAAGAGAAGCCACTTTCACACAGCTTTGATTTACACAGAAGGCTTCTTGCCTATTTTTGTGGGAAGCAACTAGAAAAGAAAATTCATAGGAGAATCTTTGGATCTCAGGAGAAAAGGTTTTTTATGACTCAAAAAAAAGAAATGATAGCAACATGCCAGCTTTACTACTCAGCTGTGAAACAGTTTCCATCCCTTTTTCAGTTTTCTTGACAAGGACCAATGCAGTTCAGTGATTTTTCCAGCTACCCAAGCCTGGGAGCAGCACACGTTCTGCTCTTCAGGCACTGGACAAAAATCAGATCCTGACTAATTTCCACTGCACAAATTGCAGGCGAGTAAAGGCTGACCAAAAAGATGAGCCAGAAGTCACAAACACAGAAAAATACTGTGCTACCTCGTGCACAAGGTACAGAGAGTCTGCCTCAGGTCTTCAGCAGCTCCACAAAAGTGCTGCTCATCATGGATCATGGGAGGCAGTGAAGTAACCACCCCACACCAGCAGAAATGCTGGGGGGGAGCTGAATTTATCTGCAAATGCAGGTGAGTGCAGAGCTGGAGCTCTCACTGAGCATCAACCTACAGCTCTGGAAGTTATTAAACGACTGTTCTATCATGCTAGAATTTTTTTCAAGCAACATTTCCAATGAGCTCCCTCATTCAGCCCTGCACATCAGTCCTTCCAGAGCTTTGGGGTAACAGGATGATCTTCATCCCTCCTTCTTAGCTACAGATCTCCCCCACCCACACCCCACCAAATGATTTCCTTTCCAGAACAGATGCAGCTTCGGTGCTTCTTGTACCCATCAATTCCCAGTGGTATTTGGGAAGCACAAACACACAACCTTTTGAAGGTAATCACATCGGGTGATTTCATTATTGCAATCCAATTACTTTCATCTCCTTCCCACACTGAAATGTTTCAGTAATGGAAGTTATTAGAAGGATCCTCATTAGATTAAAATACAGGCTCACTATGCAGTGACTCTGTGCTAAAAATACCGAGTGGCTCCATGATTTGGCAGGAGGCAACACTCCAGCTGCCCTCTAAACTCTGCTTGTAGCAAAGGTGAAGAATGAGAACCCAACCAGGTCACCAGCTCACTTCCAGCTGCATGGTAGGAAGCAGAATGCAACCATAATGTTTTATTTTCCAAAGCTGCTAAGTTAGCAACCATGTTTAAGTTATGCATGCTTCACTTGGCATCAAAATTAATTCATTACTCCACAGACAAAAAAAAGAAGTGAGCTTTTGAATCTATGAATTGAAAGCTGGATGTATCCATTTGAAATGCAGCCACCAGCAGCATGGCATTTCTAGGAAATGATGTTCATATGTAGGTTAATAAGCACTAAAAGAAGTCCCTAGCTGGAATTTCTAACAAACCTAAATGCTGGTGTGCTGGAGCAGAAAGAGTTTTACTCTTCTTCCCCATTCTACTCTGAACTGATAGCACAGCAGCAACAAGAAAACAGGCACAGCAGCTGGAGGAGAAATGAATGCAGAAGAAAAAAGTTTGCAATAAAGGGATTTGGAGGAAAATGAGAGATCCTGGCTCAAACAGTCCTGCCCTGAGGCCTCGATTTATTTTTCATGGAACTGTTTTCCTTGGTTACTAAACAGGGCAGCATCTAGTAAAGGGTGCCTTTAGTGTGGGGGAAGGAACCCCCATTTCCACATCCATAGCATGATGCTCTCTATCAGCATCTTCATTTTGGGGTGCAAGTCATCTGCATCAGCCATGGCAAAAGACTAAATTAAGTCATTAACTACTTCACTGCTTCTTAGAGGATATTTGCTTAATTAAAGAGAGTATAAATAACCAGATATTTGAGAATCCCAGTGCAAGGAAAAGAGGTTCCTGGCTGCAAAAAGACAAGAGCATGTACAACCTGTAAAAAAGTTATTGTCTCCTGACAGTTTCCTGACCACATTCAGCCAGAAAGCACCAAACATTTCATTCATACAACATAAAGTTATAGGGGGGGGGGAAACCCAACCCATATATGTGTTCCTTGGATTCTGAGAAAGGCATCACTCACCCCCTGATGCTAATGAACTTCTTTTCCAAGCAAGCAGCTGTTAAATCCTAACATCCCCATGCTTCCCATGAAGTCCTGACATCTCAATTGGCACAGTTATTTCTGTTGCTCTGAGAACTTTCACTGAAATTCATTGCTTATCTGCTTTTGTTCTTTGTGGAAGAACAAACCAAACCCACCCAAACCAAGACCAACAAGAAAAAGAAGTCCCCAATCCCCATAAAGCCCAGTGCAACCCTCATACCTGGGTGGTATGGGTTAAGTTGTTTAGCCCACAAACAGGACAGGACAGTCAGCTGGTGACATGCAGGTGGCATCTACTTGGTATAGATTTTTATGCCCTGCCCTACACTCTGTGAGGCACCAAGGACCTTCTGCAGAGCAAACCCATTTCCAGTTCCTCCAGTTTACCACTGAACAATGATTCATGGCTGATAAAGTCTTCACTCAGGTTTTCTGCTTATTGCTTTTCTCCTCTCAAGTGCAGCCTGACTCAGAGGCACTGTCACTGCCCTTGCACAAACCCAACTCCTGTCTGCTTTGCTCTCCTAGAGGAGGCAAGAAGCCACCCTGCTGCTGTGACCCAGCAGGACAACAGTGGCTGAGGAGTCACAGTGCTCTCTGGGAAGGGAAGAAGCAAGCCCAGCAGCTTTAGTGCCAGCAGAAAGAGCTGGAGAAAGCAGGGCTAAGCAATGCAAACCCTACCCCATCCTGAAAGCTTTGTTCTTCAGCTGCAAAGGAGCTGCAGCCCTGAAGCACCTTGCCAAGGGGGCTCAGAATTCTTCTTATCACACCTACCAAGGAATGTCTTGTGAGGGGCCAGCAAAGCCTGAATCCCTGACTGTAATTTGGAGGTGATCTGGCATTTCAAAGGCTTACAGGACAGTCAGTTTGTCACCCGTGGGGGGTGCACGGGGAGATGGAAGCCAACACAAGTGAATAGAAACTGTCTTCCAACCTGTATCTCAGGAGTGAACTTCACCTCCTGAACATAAGGTTTTATTAGTGGAAAAATCCATCTCAAACATGCCATGCCTCTTCACATACAGCTGCTGCTTTCATATAACCTCCTTTCTTCAGCCTTTGACTTCATACTGCCACAATTCTATCTTCTTTAGGTGTTACAATACTCAAAAAGTCTGCTCTACCATTTCTTACAGGCTTCCTCTTTAAGGTAATCAATCTTTCCATCTCTTGGGCAAGCTGTTCTTGTGTCCTGTTCTACTTACCTGCCTTCCAATCCCTCTAATGAGGCAATATCCTGTCTGAACTGGCATCTTCTGTACTAAATGCAGCAAGCCAGACACAGACAAACCTGCTGCATTCTAAGAGCATTATCATCCTTCCCTTTATCCATCTTCTTGGACACACCAGAGTAGCATTTGCTTATTTGGCAGCAGCTGTACATGGTTTTTAGTCACACTGGCATGATTTAGAAACTTGAAATGGATGAGAGAAAGAAGTGTATTGATCAATATTAGATTCCTTCTGTGATACACTGCTCTGGGTTTACTGTGTTCTGCTCTTCTCCAGACTCAAAGCAGCTTATCTGGTAAGTTGGGGTAGAGGACTGGCCCTAGCTGCACTGGGGGGACACACACAGAGAGTTCATCAGCTCCTGGGGGCAATGAGTGGAGGGGAACCCCCTCTTTGGGTGTGGAAAGCTGCATAATGTAACTGTGTGAATTGTGCAGGATATTAGAGCACAGTTCTGCACCTACTCACCACTTCATGAGTAACTTCTAGCTTCCAACTCGTGACAAAGGCATCAAACATGATAAACCCTCTCTGCTGGTGCCTTGTTAGTAGTTTACCAACTTACTTTTCTCTAAAGGGTTTGAAGAATCCTTTGCAATCCCTGTCCAGATGCTGTCTGAGCTTGCATTTTCCAAATCTTTACTGCTGCCATCCATAGGGGAAATAGCAGTATTATCTTGGAAAAAAAAAACAAAACAGATTTGAGGTTGTGAGATAAAATCAGCTCTAAAGATCTGCTTCTCTGTTTTGCAGCCCCTCACATTTCAATCTTAGTTTGAGGTAATACAAATGGCAACGTTCTGAAGTTCAGATGTACTAAGCTAAGTGATGCTAATGAACATGGTGATCACAATAAAGATGTAAATATTTATATCTTCACAGGAATCCGAGCTTCAAAACAAGAGTACTTTCAAAGCAAGGACTTTCAATATCATTTCCTATTTAACTACTGAGGAACTGTACACAAGCACTGGAAAAAGCTGATCAGCTTGCCCTGGCCTGAATAATGAGGGGGTTCCTTACTGGGGAGCTTTCAGTAAGCTCCTGCACCAGCCTGCCCAAATCAGGGAATCACAGAACTGTCAGGGTTGGAAGGGACCTTAAAGATCACCCAGTTCCAACCCCCCTGCCATGGCAGGGACACCTCCCACTAGAGCAGGGTGCTCAAAGCCTCATCCAGCCTGGGCTTAAAAGTCTCCAAGGATGGGGCTTCCACCACCTCTCTGGGCACCCTGTTCCAGTGTCTCAGCACCCTCATGGTGAAGAAATTTTCCCAATGTCTGACCTGAATCGACCTCTCTCCAGTTTGAATCCATTCCCTCCAGCCCTACCACTGCCCCACAGCCTAAAAAGTCCCTCCCCAGCTTTCTCCTAGCCCCCTTCAGATAGTGGTAAGGTAAGGATCCTTGAACTCCAATAAAAGAACACTGACAGCTATGGAAATTACCACAGATGCAAAACATAACACGTGTCACAGAGCTGGCCTCCAACTGCAGCACATCATCATCCCCTGTGCTTCACCACCATCAGTGCCAGCGTATGCTGTTAGCACTGCACCAGCCATCCCTGCCATGGTCAGGGTGGTTTCATGCCTGTTACTACTATTAATAAATCAAGGAAATCCTCTTTAAAGAACAGTGAACATCTGGGGAGTAAAGATGTACAGAGACCAAGCCAGTAACGAGGGGCTGATCTGTATGGTTCCTTTTCAGGGAGGGGTAGCTTGGTGTTAAGCAGGACAGCTGCACATCACCCATCTTTGAGTAGTATTTTCACACTGGCCTTAGCCACAAACAGAGGAGTTGCAAGCACACACACAGCTTGTTCCACACCACTTCATCCAGAGATGTTGCCTTCCAGAAGATTATTTGTATAGACATGGAGAGTGCAAAGAAGGGTGTTGGAAAGAAAAGGGGTTAGACTTGATGACCTTGAAGGGTCCCTTCCAACCCCAAGCATTCTGTGAAGGAATAACTTTGGACTAGTTGAGGACCACTGGAAGCAGAGGAAGGCAGCAGACTGAAGCAGACTAGATCCATCACTGACCTTGGCAGAGGACACCAGATTTTAAATGGTAATGTGAGGTAGAAGACAGCCAGAGACCACCCATTGGGCAAGTAAATCCTTGAGCTATTAGTTAAAGCATAAAATCAGCTCACAGCATCTGCTAGGGAAAGAGATGAGCCAAGAGGGGGGAAAGGCAGTAAATGAGAGAAGGGTCCTTTCTGGTCCTTCTGCCTCGCTCAGCATGCCTGGAAAATTAAACCAGGTTTATAACTCTGGCTCAGCTATTCACAGGTCAGCCAGGATTGCTCCTTAAGCAGAGGGCAGGGAGGGGAGGAACAGCTTTCCTTCCAGACAGTTAAGCTACCATGCAAAAAGGCTGAGAGGATACCCCCAGTTACCTCAAGCCATGAGGTAGCTCCCCACAAACTAAACCCCACTCTTTTGGCTTCAAAATCCATTTGCCTTCTGCTGTGTCAAGCAGTTCCCACTCTCCTGGTATCTGAAAACATCCAGGTGGAATGACCTGTCTAGTAAGTCTCTTCCACATATCATCTCAAATACAAGTGAATGACAGCTTATCAAGCAGACAGAGAGAGCTTTGGAGAGATAAACACAGTTTGGGAGCAGTTCTCAAGATGTGAATCATTAACCATCTGCAGCAGTTTCCTGAACTCAGAGCTGTCCCAGCTACCCAGCACCTGGAGGGGAGGCAGGACAAATGGAGGGCACTATTTTAATAATTGACTTAGATGTCAGTGGCCAGGAAGAATTTTTATAACTGATTTTTATTCCAGTTGGAGAGGAGGAGGGAGAAGAGATGAGGCAGAGCTGTCCTCTGGAGAGGATCTGCTCCAAAAGCAGCTTGGACAGCTTGCTCTAAATAACACCAGTGAACAGGACCAAGGAAGACCCAGAAGAGTTATGACCTTGAACACTGTGTGAACAAATGGATTGCTTTGGAAATACACACAAACTTTCATCCTCTGCACTGCACAGCAGAAATAAATGCCAGCTAACAAAGGCTCTTAGAAATGCAACAACCAGATCCTTTCACAAATGCATCTCTCCCTGCCCGGCACTGCACCTTTAAAACACTTCATGCACATAAGTCTAGAGAAAAATAATCAAGGTTTGCCTTTCCTTTTCTCACTCAAGTGCAGTTGCCAGAGCATTTAATGGGTTTCTGTATTCAGTTTTGGAAAGAAAACTATTTCTGCAGAAGGCACCAAAAGCTCACGGTATGGGAGCCACAGGCTAATGAGAAGCCACTGGATGCTGAGGATCTACACTAAGGATCCATGCCCTGGCTTTTCCCAGTGGGCAACCCTTACTTAGGACATACAGTCTAGTAGCCTACTTCCAAATCATGTGCTTGAAAGCTTAGAGACCTTTTCCTGTGCTCCCATCAGCTATCCCAGCCATCCCACACTGCCTGCTCCCCCGGCACCCTGTGTTCTGATGCACATTTCAGCCACACTATTCCTCTCCCCAGAGCTTTGGCTCCAGCACTCAGGTTCAGCAAGAGCTGACAGTGATTTACAAGTCCTGCCAGACTCAGCCTTTTAGAAATACTCAGGCTATTGGCAAGAACAGAAGCTCCAGATGTGTATGTGGGAAAGGTGCAGATACTCCTACCCCATCCCAGTCCTGTTTTCAGGTACTGGACTCCCAAGGTCACATCTCCTTAGCAGCAGCAAGCCTGCAGCACTCGAGCAAATCCAGAGGTAGCCCATCTACCTGGTCAGGCCTCTGTTTTCCCCTTCCTCACCAAGCCAATCAGTGAGGCAAAGGCAAATATTGCCACTCTCCACCTCACTCCAAAGGAAATTCTCTCTTCCCATTTGATTTCCATGCTTGTGGCATCCCAGCCCACTCCCTGTTGCCTGAGAGGCATCACACATTCACTGCCTCTCAATTACTCAGAGCAATTGAGGGCATTTTAATAATATTAAACCAGCTTAAAAGAATCCAATAATAAACTGGGAATTACTAAGGACTGCTGCTGGGAAGGGAGCTGCTGGAACACGGATACAGCAAGTGGATACAGCAAGTACTTCAGGTTTTCAGAGGGTAACACCAGGCAGACAAGAACAGCTAACCACACCAACCACCTTTTCCATCACCAGTGCACAAGGTGGGTTCTCCCCAGATTTTTAGTGCCAGCCTTTTTCCTGCTCCCAGCTGCCCCGTTTGCTTTCACACCGGATGACCGATGGATATTGGGATTTAAAGCATTCAGCACCAGCAAGGTTCCTGAGTTCATGCAGGAAGGAGACAGCCTGCCTTTGCTGAATTCCAAATTGATACCAGGGAGTCACTCAAAGAATTAATAAACAGGAAAGGAGAGTGAATTGGGAGGAGTTGTGTTAGAGATAAAACACGAATGGGAAGACTTAAGCAGGAGGGAATGGGTTGTAAAATACAAACCACACAAAGCCCCTAGTAAGCATCTGGTTCAGTAAGCCCCAGGAAAACTGGAACAGCACAGTGCTGGGTAATAATGGTGGCCACAGGCTGAGGACAAACCACTCAACCCTCAAGACTCTCCCTGCACCCCAGTTACTGGGGTCTCGAGGTGGCTCTGCACGTGAGGGTCACGAGCAGGAAGGGACAAGTCCAGCTCCACACTTTGCATTTACAAAGCAGCCTCCAGGTGACAGGCAGGGTATTGAAAACCCTTCCAGCTGCACTCCCCAGCTGAGCATCTCCCTGCAGGGGATGGAGCACAGAAGGAATTGCCCACGTCAAGGCTCTGCCACACTTGCCTCAGTACCTCACAGATAGGAAGTTCTTGCTTTGTTACTTGGGACACTAAATCCACTAGGCTGCAACAGTTTCCTCTTAACAGAAAGGATTCAATTAATTAATTAGGCATTTAAGACAAGCAAAGGTTCATTATCTGTCACTGCAAAATAAGCATAGAGGGAAATACCCAGTAGACTGAAAAAGGAAGTCAGGACCAACACAGATTCTGAATTCGATTTCAAGTGAACTTTGCCCAGCTGGATGCTGCAAAACTTGGGCTTGAACAAAACCCAAACCACCCCCATTTTCATGCTGTATTTTTTTCAGGGAGGGAAAAAGCTCCACTTCAATTGGCTTCCTCTGCAGTGCTTATGGAAAGTTTCAACTCTCAGCAAGTTCCAGTTCTGGTTTCTCCCCAAGTTGAGTCATTACTACTGGGTCTCAAGAATGAAACATTTTCCTGTTGATAGCAGCTTAGCTTTTGAATACACACATGGAATCAAACTTGGCCCTGTTCACAAAATATTTACCAAATAGGAATATTAGTCAAAAATAAGAACCACGTGTTTGAGATGCTTTTAAACCATCCCAGAGAAAACAGTGCTAGGAGAGCTCCAGCAGAGAGCTTAAGGACAGGGCCACCTTAAACCTGCTGGTGTTTGGGGAGTGCACAGTTCTAGTCCTGCTCCCCAGGAGCCTCAGAAGGGACCTGTAGCTGCTAAATTCCTACAACAGCAACAGTGGTGAGTTGCTCACCACTATACAAACTTCTCAACGATGCAGCAGTTGTGTTTTCACATGGCATCAAGACTGGATACACACCAGCTGAACAAGAAATAAACTTCTCCTGATCCTCTCAGGCCTTCCAAAGGCAATTGTAATCTTACAACACAGGGCTGGGCTACAATCACCAAACAACTCGGGCCAGACACAAGTGACATGGAGCAGGAACACGTCAAAGAGTCTCAGAACAATGCTGCTGCATCTCATACATCAGCCCCATCCCAATTACCATGGCACTGACAGCCAAGGGACACCCATCAACCTCCTGCCTGTAGGTGCAACTCCTCCAGGAATGCAATTCCAGCTGCATTTCTGAAGGATTCACCTGATCCTGCTCACGGGGAGGTCATCTCTCAAAGGATGCTGGAAAATGATGAATCCAACTGTTATAATTTTGTAGTGTGTGTTTCTATATTGAAGCAAAAGGAAATTACTACTTCTTCCTAATGGGAGGTACATCAGGGTCCCTGCATTGGTGGGTAAAGAAAAAAACAAAAGGAAAGGAAGAAAAAAAGAATAAATGGGAAAAAATAAGAAAGAAAGAAAGGGAGTGAAACAAATATTGAAGCCTTAGTTCAAAGAAAAGATGTGTGGGTGGAAAACAATGCTTGGAGTAAGGTCTGTGGTGACTATGCCCAACTTATTTCAAGTGTCTTAAGGACTGAAAGGAGCAGAAAGGTCATTTTTATGGCTGAAGGTCTTTTCAGAGAGGAGAAGCTTAGATCAAAACCTCCCTGCAGAGGGTCTCTGGACTTCCTTGATCTTCTCTAAGCTTTGCTCTACATTTGGATCACCCCAGGGAAGAATTCTCTCTTCACCTGATAATATACAACTGTATTTCTGGAACAGTATTTCAGAGGGGTAGATCATTAGTGGCTTCTATTCCCAAACTGGTCATTTCCACAGCTTAGTCCTGCTCTGGGAGTTCAAAAACCACAGAACCAAAGCTTTCAGTTGGCCTGGAACAGTGGAGGGACTGTCACCCTCAGCAGAACTGAAGCTTGGGCTCTTCTTCTGGCAGGCTGTGGAGCAGCCCCAGTGCTGCTGCAGTGACAGCGAGCCCACTGGAAGCATGCCATCCTAGGATGGTGCAAGCAGGGAATGAGCTGGCACATAAGGAAGCATTCCCATCCTGTCTCCCAGACCTACAGGCCACGATGAAGTAATGCTCTGCTCAGATCAGTCGGAGACACCTCCCTGAGTGTCAGCAGCAAAGGCTCCTGGGGACAAATTCTCCTGCCAGCTGCTGAGGAACGTGAGGAGATGTGCTCACCGAGGTTACAAGTCCAACCCTTGGGCATCCAGTGCTGCAACAACTGGACACAGGGGTCTGACCAGAGGAGCTGGCTACAGAGGCCACGAGGGTCACCTCAGTGGGTTCCAGCCCTGGCTGCAGCCGCAGGGGGCCCTGGCTGCTGTCACACACAGGGATTGGGCAGTGTCACACACTTCTGCTCAGAGCTGCAGCCCCCAGAGACCTGTCCTCCCTCAACATCTGGTTGAAGTTAGTCTTAAGAATCTCATACTATTTTTAGTAGCAAATTCAGGCTTGTTAAACTTACTGTTCTAGATCCCAAACCAGCAGAAACATTGCCAGGCTGAGCAGTTTTAAGGTCTGTGTCTTGTTTAAACCACAGCTTTGCTTGCTGTAGTTGTTGGGTTTGTTTGTTGGTTGGTTTTGTGTGGGGTTGGGGTTTTTTGGGTGGTTTTTGTTGTTATTATTGTATTTATTTTAATGAATTTATTTTTTTATGACAGAAACAATTTCCTGTAGGCAATCTGACATCCCACCAGCAGGGACGGCCGTGGGTTCCCCAGAGATGTGAAGCACACCTAGAATAAAGGAATGACACAGGCCTGAGACCAGTCCCTGGCAGTGAGGCCAGCTGGCATGGAAACCACCAGCTGCATCCAAGCACTGTGCTGGGAACCGTCCCTGGTTCAAGCTGACTCACAAATCCTGCCTGGGGACTGTTTAATGCTGAGTGAATTGGCTCATGGCAAGAACAGTGCCTGGTACCAAGAGCCACATGGTACAGCCAGCCAGATCCCTGTGCTTGAAAACACACTCCCGTGCTCCTTAATTTATTGGAAATACAGTCATTGTGGCCACTGGCCCTGGGTTCAGCTGCATGCTTCTCCCAGCTGGTTCATGCAGTCACTGGGAAGAGGAAACAACATCGGTCCTGCTGCCCTGCACACAGCACCCTGGGCAATGCTGGTTTAGAAGACTTGAAGTCATGGAATGTTAGGGGTTGGAAGGGACCTAGGAAGATCATCCAGTCCAACCCCACTGCCAGAGCAGGGTCACCTAGAGCAGGTCACAAAGGAATGNTTGGCCCATGGTCATCCTCCTGTCCACCAGGCCCCCCAGGTCTTTTTCCCCAGAGCTGCTTTCCAAGAGATCAGCCCCCAGCCTACACTGATCCATGGGGTTGTTCTTCCCCAGATGCAGCACTTTACACTTGCTCCTGTTAAATTGCATGAAATTTCTCCTGCCCAGCTCTCCAGTCAGAACAACGAGGGGTTTGCTGTCTCTGCTCCTTTCTTATTACATTGTACATGTAATTTATCCTGGGGTGCTCTGTATCTCCCCACTCCCCCTTCACCATTTTTATTAGCCTGAGATCAGTACAAAGGCATTGCCCAGCGACTGAATACAGGGCAGTTTCTGGCATAGAAACATCACACACAGCAATCAAAAGAAATCAAACTCCAAACAAAAAGCCAACCACTGCCAGCGTGCAGATCTGCCTGCCTGCAAACACCATCCTTTATTTCTGGAAAAAATCCCATTGAGTCTGAGGTCTCAACACATGCACACCCCCCTCTTTCTGAACCCCCTGTCTGCACTTTTTAATCCACGTGCAAACCACTTGAACCCAGAGCACTAAGCAATTAGCCACGTCATCTGCTTTGTGCACATGCAGAATGTTTATCAGCATGGTTACTTATTTACTCCTCCCGTATCACTGCGTGGGTAAAACACAGGCATGCAGAGCTAATAGTCCAGGTTTGGTGATGAAAGCAAGGGAAGGGCTGTTCCAAAGGGTTTGTAGTGACAGGATGAGGAGCAGTGGGTTTCAGCTGGGAAAGGAGAGGTTGAGACTGGATATTAGAGAAGAGTTCTGTACTCTGAGGGTGCTAGCAAAACCAGGAATCAGAATGTGAACCTGAAAGTTCAGTCTGAAAGTTCAGGAAGTGTTTGTATGGCCCTGAGCTGATGTCCCTGCTGGCAATCTGGCAGGATCATTTAGTAGTTGATACTTTGAGAGCATGAGGATGGATTCATCTATTTCCAGTGTTTTCCTGGCAGTTGCAGGAGTTAGCATGAAGAGATTTGTTTATGAAGTCTGATTCATTTCCTGAAGGGAAGAGACTGGACTCTTCTTGGGAAATGGATTAGTGCCTATAGGTTGTGTAACCAACCCCTGCTGTCACACGCTGCCAGCTACAGTGGTCTGCCACCCACTGCAGCTGAGACTTTTTTAGCTGCTTCTTTCCTGCCTGAGGAAAACCAGTATAGGGCCACTCTTAGTCTCAGAAATTCCTATGACTCCTGGCTTCAGATGCAACATAACCTAGAAGGCAGGAGGTGCTATCAGCCAGGCTTTTGCTCATCAGACAGCACTGAAAGCCTCAGCTTTTTACACAGGCAGGGCTCTGGTAATCCTGACACGTACTCTTGGAGCTTAATTATAGTTATTCTGACTGAATGGGACATGAAATGGGGCTCAATGGAGCAGAATGAAATGCATCATTTCACTGCATCAAAAAAAGTATCAACTTCTTAATTCCAGGCATTAAATAACTTTAGTCCAGGCCTGGGGTACAATGAAGTGAAAGGTGTTGATTTGACTTGACAGATAGGTTATCTTCTCACCTTCCTCCCTCAGCACAATTAACAGAGCCAGCCTTAGTCCTCTCCTTCCCATGCTCTTCAAGTCACTGCAGAAGTGCAGTCAGCCTCTGACAACAGCTCACTGCTGGCAGAGCTGCTGAAAGAGCCAGTGAGGCAAAGGCATGATTTGTAAATCCAGCCAAGAGGCTCTGGCAAAACACAGAACTTGGGGGGGGAGCACGACAGAATTTACCTGAATCAAATGGGAAAACAGGGGAATGAAAAGGTACAGCCTGATAGCACTAAGGATCAAGAGGAAAACATGTAAAGATAATTCAGCACCCCAACAAAATGAGTGCAAACTAGTTACACACAAAAGTTAAACCATCATTTCCAGTTTCAGAGCATGGATTCCTAAAGCTTCCAACATACAGAAAGGAGGCAAAATACTCAGTGAGGACCTGTCTCTTAAAAGGGATTCCATTACATGGCTTTCTGAGGTAAGGGGCAACTGTACTGAATGAGAAGACAATCCCTTCTGGATCTCAGTGCAATAAATTGGCCTCAAAACACAGGTATGGGCTAAGACCACACAGCCTACTGAGCTGGCCACTCGACCTTGCAGTGTCAGCTGATATCTGCAGGGACAGAAACCTCAGTGCAGGCATTCCCAGAGAAGCATCCAAATGGGAGATATCCATACGATAAGCTTTGCTGGACTGCTTCAGAAAGGCTGAAAGGTGACAGAGGGAAGGTATCAATCAGATCAGAGTGATGTTCAGTGCTCTCCTGTTTCATCTTAACTTGCATCACCATAAACCGACAGGATTTCCTCTTCCAGTCACTGCCTCTGTGTTTTTTATTCCAGGCCACAAAAGAGCTAGTGTTGGAGGCTGTTGGAACCTATGTATCTAAACCTGAAACCATGGTACCAGGAGGAGAAGTAGCACTGCTCTGAACCAACCCCAAACCCTCTCTCGTCTCCCATGCTCTAGCATGCATTAGCTCCTGTAAGTGTATTTATGTTTTTGATTAATACCCTTTAAGTTAAAGTAAGAGCTTGAGCACTAACTCATGGTGAGACCTTACTAGAAGACCTGAAAGTACTCCACAAGGCAGATGCAGCACCTGCCTATGAATACAGTTAAGCCTTTATTTGCTATTATAAGTCAATTTTTAACTGAAGGTGAATTGATCAAATTTGCACTCGCTTCTGGAGCTGCAAAATCTCATCTGTAACTTTCTAAACACAGGCAAAGATCTTCTCTCCTTATCCCCTGAAGACAGGGCACTGAATTGGCTCTGTCACCTGAGCCCAGGTAATTCTAATCCAGGTAATTCAACCTAGTGGCAAAAGAGGCCAATTCAATTTAGGGCAGCTTCTTCTCAGCTCTCCCTCCACGAGACTCCACTCCTAAGGAAATTGTGATTACAGACTTGGAAAGGTCAAAAGCATTGCCTTCTGGGGCTGATTGATCACTACCATTATTTCAAAAACCTGCTAAGGGCATCCATCTTTTACCTCCCAGTAAGAAGAAATGGTAGGGGATCTGGAAACTAAAAGACAATGTTAGCTCAAACTTCTCTGTAAAGCTGGCAGCAGAACTCTCCTACCCAGAACTGTGCTTTGGCATCACCCTCGATTCAGTACTGAAAACCTCAAGTGTTCCCTGAAAAAACCTTAAATTGAAGTGGTGAATACACATGGTATGAGAAGCAAAGCCCATATGTTCAAAGTCTGGCCAAGGTTAGTTACACAACGCTATTTCCTGAAGCCTGACTGAAAGAAAAATTAAAGCATCACTTTTTTTTTTAACCCAGCCTCCACAACTGTTCTTCCTCTCATTGAGATGAAAGCTGCATTTTGTCCAGCTAAAATTTCAGGCTAATTTGCTAAATTTCTTACCTTCTGATGGCTGAATATCCATTTTGCCCATTATTTGGGTGCAGTTTCAAGGTATCAGACTGTGACATATGAAGAGCCTGGAGAGATGGGTAAGGTTTGGGGATGATGTAAAGCTCCCTCCCTGGAGGGATGCCGTGGTAAATTTGCCCTCTCTTGCTGATCCTTTCATGAAATTGTCCTTTTTCTTCTCCAGGCTTGCTCCAGCCACTCATCCAACCTGCTTGCTGGGATACTTGCCATGCCTGCCCAGATGTTTTCCCCATTTCTAACACTTCATACTTCACCTCACAAAGGTATAAAGAAGGACAATTTATTTTCTCTTTCCTGGAATGACCCGTGCAGGAGAAGACTCTGCTGAACAGGATGCATCCCACTGTGTGTGGCTACTCTCAGGACCCCATGGCCACCACTCCTGTCCCCTCTCCTGGCTCCCCATCCCAGCACGCTGCAGCCCTCACTCCCTCTCACCACACGTGGGAGGGAAACAGCTCCAGTTTTTCTCACTCCTGTCTTTAGAGCAGACAACATTAGGGACTACTACAACCAACCCCCTGGGCAAACAGGGTACAAACTGGCAGAGTTGGATCTAAACCCACTTGTATTCGAGAGCTGTGTGATGGAAGCACCATGGGAAAGGCAATTAAACACAGCTTCTGGGGTGCTTTGATGCAAGTGGACTTCTAATGTCTGAGAGGTTACAAAGCACAGCACACAGATGCACAGAAAACACTTGTGCAAAAGCCAGCTGCTGCCCTTTGGGCATTGCACATCATTTCCAAAGCTTTTAGAGCTCCCAAGCACAGGAGCATCACTGCCTCCTCTAGCTTTAGGAGAAAAGCCAACGAGCCTACCCAAAAGTCTCTGAGCAAAGTGCTCTTGGTAAAGATGTCCCTGCTCACTGCAGGAGTTGGACCAGATGACCTTTAAAGGTCCCTTGCAACCCAAGGCATTCTCTGATTCCAAGTGTCCTGCAACAGCACATTTTTGTCCTGCACATACTCCATAACCAGCATTTTTGTTTCTTCTGGGAGCTGCAGGGCACAGAGCTGGCATTGTGCAGCCCTCTCTTGGCCAGGAGCATTGGCCAGCTGCAGGACTGGAGGAGACTGCAGGGGAAGGTCACCCAGCCTGACAGCTACGAGCCACGCTGATGAGAGATCCACTCTCTGTGTAAGCAGATGCCAGTGAAATTAAGACAGGGTTGGGGAAGACAAGAAATAAAATGAGGACTGGTTAATATGGGAGGTGGAGGCACCATCCTGAAACATGCTGCAACCTAAGAGTTCAACAACTGGCAAAAAAAAAAAATTAAAAAAAAGAAGAGGCTGTTGTAAGGCAGATGGAAGGTATGTTAAGTAGTTCTTACTCCAAATAAAGCTTGTAAGATAAGATACATGCACTTATGCCCTTCAAATGAAAAAAAATAATCTCTAGAAGAGAGAAATGAGTAAAAACCCACTGCATCTCCAACGTTAAATGCTCAAGCACCTGATGTTCCTCTGTTTTGATGGCCAACTGCACTGCTGAAAGTGCTCTGCACAAGTTGTGGTCCAAGCCAGGTCAGAGCAAATTCTGCAGCTGTCGCCTGGCAGTTGAGACACGAACTTCATACGACCACAGGAGCTGCACCAGTTTGTGCATTGACCCACATGAGTTGAAGGCTAACTCAAATCAGAAAGACAAGCTTGTGGTTTAAATCTTTAAGTGACACTAGGAGAGCATTGCAAGGCAAGCTCTGGTGAACTTCAACAAGTCATCATCTCCTGGTGGCACGGAGAGTTAAAATAGAAACACACTGCAAGGTCTTCCACAAGTTACTAAATACAGTTTATCATCCCCAACAAGCACTCAGCAAAACAACTGATGTGCTGCTCCCAGGATTTTGTCAGTCTCAGGAACAGTTTTCAACATCTGCAACAATTTCTGATGCCAAGAGCTTTTGGACCTGCTGTCTTCTCTAAAACCTCTTGCCAGCATCCACTCGAAGTTCCAGCACTAAACCTCCACCCTGAGCTTTATTCCAAACACAGTCATCCTGTTGCAACACATCCAATTCCCCAAAAAATTCAGAGCAAACCAGTTGCATCTATGGCAATAGGTCTCTTATAAACTTGTGGGCTGTTAATATAATGGAGTTCCTTCATTCCCTCTCCACAATGGTGTTGTTGACTGATATTTTTAATCAAAACCCCTCCAGGCAGGGCCAAGTCTTTTTCCAGCTGTGAAGAGCATCCACACCTTCTGCACTCCTTGAACTCCTGCTCACGGTGCAACCAGCTGGGTGTGCAATCTACAGGCTTAGATCTTGAAGCAGATACCATCGAATTCAGCTCTGGCACCCCCTGCATTTCTGCTGCAAACAGCCACAGACAAGGCAGAGAAACCCAGAGTTCAGAGGGTCTGCAGTTCCTCGTGTCCTGCCTGGATGCAGCACCAAGAGTCCAACCTTCCCATTAAAGGCATTCCACAGGCGTGAGCTAGAATGCTGAATATGCTTTATGCCCTGGATCTGGACAAGAAAACCCCAAGGAGAAGAAGATTGCCTTTTGTATTTATGTATGAGTGGAAAAGTCACCCTTCTCCACACTGGAAGCTGTGTCAGCAGCATACCAAAGACAACCCCCACATTTCTTGTCACGTACACACATTCCCATTCCTAGTTCACCATTCCTTTAGCAAAGTTGAGATTTCATCTACACAAGACAGTCCAGTTTTTTCATACCTCCTAATAAACCTTCTTGTTAGCATACCCAGAAGACAAGGATTGGCCACCAACAGCTCAAACACACAAGAAACCTCAGGCTGTCAACCAAACTGAGCAACACGAGCTCTGCACGGTTGTCTGTGTGAACTGGAGACACTAAAGTCAACACACATGACAAGCTGGGCTCATAGAAAGAAGCTAAGACATCTCAGTTCAAAAAGAACTCAAGATGATACAAGGTGATGGAGAAGACAAAGGTTTCTGATCCCTTATTAAATATTTATATAAATATATAGAGTTCCTATGGCATCAAGAGTTTTCTCCTAGGTTTTGTCACCTTCTAGGAGACTGGAATGCCTGGGTGGTTGTTGAGAATCACAGGGAGAGTTGCCTACATCAGCACATAGCTAAGAATTTCCCACTGAGGTTGTAGCTAGTGGAAAGAAGAGATGGCTGGTGGCAAGGTGCAGGTTTACCACGATGACATCCAGCCCCCTCCTGCCCGTCTCGCACGGTGACACAGGATCAGCTGAATTAGCCCTGGCACCACGGGCAGGCTCTTGAGAAGCACAGCAGCGTGCCAGCACCCAGCAGAAGTGCTTGCACCAAAAGCTGGGTGAGTCAGTGCACTTCTCCCACTGGATCCCCCGTGCTCAGGGAGGATTAATGACCCTAAATCTTCTCTGGAGCACGCAGTTAGATATGTCTGAACTTGACACGCCAGTGACCTACTTTTCAGACGTGCCCAACACCCACGTCTCCCTCTGAAGGCAACAAAAGACAAGGATGCTCAGCAACTTTGAAATGGCAGCGCACACAGGCAGCTGGTGACAGCTCAGGGCCAGTTGTGCACATTAGGAAAATCCCACTTGAGCTTCACGTGATGCACTCAGGGCACTGAAAGCTCTGGATCCCTCAAGACTCTACAGGTTTGGATGGATGTGTTTGCTAGTTCCACCCATTTGCTGGCTGGTGAGAGAGGATGGATGAAAGCTGATGATTTTTCTTATAGCCCTCCTGCATCAGGTTTGTATGTTCTACCACTCCTTTAACTCTCACCTGCTTGGACAGGTGCATTCCTTTTTTTCTTAGAAGGAAAACATAAAATCATGTCCTGTTGCTCTCACTGCAGACCAGCTGTAAAGAGATCCAGGCTCAGCCTATTTTGCTCTAGTAAAGGATCAGCTAAAACAACTAAGATTGGGATACAGTGCACATCATTCAACTGCACATCATGACGACATCTCAACGATGTCTGCAAGCTAGAGCTGAAACCACTTCCTTGTCTTTTAAAACCAGAGAAAACCACTGGTGCCATAGAAAATGGAGATGAGAGAGTGAGCTCTGCTTTGAACAGTTCAGGGGTATAGAGCCACATCATGCCCTAAAGAAAATCTTTAAAGCAGTACCTGGTGGGTGTACGTTGAGACTACTGCTGGTAACTTCAGCAGCCATTAGCCAGAGAACTGAGGGAAAAATCCCTTCTCTTTGCCTCCAGAGAACCTTCCCCTGCCTGAAGCTGGGGATGGAGAGGCATTCCAGCTGAAGTTCTCTGCAAGTTTCAGAACACTTCTCTCATACAAGCACTATGTACCACAGGCTGGTAAAACCCAGCCAAAACTCACTCACTTGAGAGCCAGATAACATCTCCATAACCGTCCTTTGCAGTTTCCAGGAATCTCTAAAAGCCATCCACATTCCAAGGCCATTAAACAACCACATCGACACTAGAAGGCAGGTCCCAGCAGGAAAAGGAACCTTAAGGTTCTGCAGAAGCCTAATTAGAATCCACAAGTATTGACAGTGTGATAAACGATGCTTCTCCCCCAAGTATCCTGCAATCTCCTACTATTCCTTTCACAGAAGTTTAGACTCTGAACCTTTTGATTACAATATAAATGCTAATGCAGCATCAATCAACATCTTCATGCCTAAAGCAATAAAAGGCACGACCATAGTTTATAGCATCACCACAAACCAGACCTGCAAGCAGGCAAATTACCTGGTTAGTGCCTTTAAACAGAAACTAACCTGGGAACCTCCAGACTTACTGCAGTATTTTCATATCCACAGAGGTATCCTGTATCACCAGCAAAGGTCTAGACATCCATCAGCACACCTAACAGCAGACTTCTTTATCCAGTTGCATCAGGAAACAGGAACCTAACTGGCCACAGGTTGCTCCGGGGTGGGATGGGGGGGTACTGTTCATGAACTAGCAGCTTCTTAGTGGGAAACCCCTGGTTTCTGCTTCACTTGCTTCTGGAACCTGGCATCTCCATGATTAGTGAAACAAAGATCTCTCTTTTTCTACAGACAAATAGCAACTTGGAGCATCAACAATTCGTACTTGTTTGAATAGCAGAAGCTGTTTATTTTTTCTAAGGTGGAGGTAGAGATTGTGAGACACCTACAAGAGCAACTGAATTTCAGGAACACTTTATTAGAGGTGAAAGGAGTTGGCTGAGTAAGCCTAACAAGCTACAGCCAGCCAAAACACACTGAAACTTCACTCAGCTTCACAACAAGTAAAGAATTTAAAGCAAATGAAATTGTGGCAATGTAGCAATGTCAAACTCTGCTTGTTTTAAGCAGCTCAATCCCTTTTGCTATGAGACACGAGAGCTCACTTGGAGAGAACAGCTTCGATGAACTGAAATGATCTTAAATTTGCACGTATTTGACAACCAGCCGAAAACTAACTCACAGTGAGGACCAAGAGGAGAAATACTGACGGTTTTCTGGAAAGCTAGCAGAGACGTAAAAGCAGACACTCAACAGGACAACAGGCACCCAAGAGAAACAGTCCACCAAAAAAACAACCCACACTGGTCAATATTTGTCTTACAAACTAGGGTCACAGATAACACATCATGCACTCTAGTTGCAAAATCCTCTGCTTAAAATAATTATTTCTAGATTCTGCGAGAAAACAATTTAAGAAATAAAGAGAAGAGCTTTTACTTTGAAAGCAGGCACCTTGAGGATGGAGTTTTCAAGCTCCAGCTGCAAGGTTGAATGAAGTTTGAGCTCTTTCAGCGGAGACAAAGCTGCCTCTGGGCAGCCTCAGACCCTGCACAGCCCAGCTAAACGGCCTGGAAACACTCTCCGCTTTGGCAGCTTTACAAGGCGGGATTTAACTCTCTAGATCTTATCGCTGATACATGGTATTTTTAAACAATTACCAAGAAACGTTCGGAGAGGAGAAACGGGAACCAAAACTGCCACTGTAGCCAATGCAGCCGCAATTTTTAGGCAAGGTCAAAGATCTCCACAGCCTCTCGGGCAATCCTTGGACTAAAGCGATCGCAAAGCTCATTCTACCCACGTTAAGAGAAGTCACTGAAGTCCTGCAAGTTCCAGCAGCCCACTCGCTGCCCTGACCCACATAGCGGTGGAGGAGGAGCTGGACACCGACCTCAAGATCTCCTGTCCCCAAGCCCCTTCCCCTCCAGGACCAGACGTGGCTGCCTAAAGCGATGTCCTCCTGCAGGACCCCCGCGACCCCGACGCTTGGNGCCGTTCTCCTAGGTATGCGGGCTGGCCAGGCCGAGCGTGGTTTCTCCTCAGAGGGCAGATGAGGTAAACGCGTCCCGCTTCTGAGGCGTGCTTACTGCTCCTCTGTTGGCACCGTTGGGCTGCTTTGCTGCGCGCCCCGCAGTCGCGTCGCTGCGAGGCTTTTTGCGCCAGAAAGGGGAGTCAAGATTAG
>VWZY01003171.1:74874-97862 GCA_013399075.1 Chloroceryle aenea
GTTGGGAGGTCGCTTCCCAGTGCAGTCGGTTTCCATCTAGAAAGGGCTGGGGGAGAGCGGTGTAAATAGGTTTGTGCATCGGTGACTTCACAGAAATTTATCCCGTGGAACAAACCAAAAATGTGAAGCTGATAGATGGGGAGCCTTGAAGATTTAAGAGCTGTGCATCTTTTCGTGTGTTAGGGAACAACACTGAACGCTTGTAACTTTCAAGGTGTTTTGTTAGCATTCGTAGTGAGCTGCGTGCAGAGAGGAGGGCACTTGGTAGTCTAACAGGAAAGCAGAGCTCATATCTGGAGAATAAGTCTTCTCACGTTTCTCTTTTCAGGCTGGCTGGAAGGAAAACCATGCAACGTTTATGAATGAACTGAAAAACCTTCAAGCTGAAGGACTTACGACTCTTGGCCAGTCCCTAAGGACAGCTTTTGATTTATTAAACTTAAATAGATTAGTAACTGGCATAGACAACTATGGGCAGGTAGGTTGACTATTAATAGGTGGAAAAATTGTAAAAACACAAACTTCCCAGAGACAACAATCAGCTAATTGTCCAAAGAGGCATCTTCATGACATGCTCATTGTGGGGGCTTCTTCCAAAGTAAGCAGAGCTCAGTTTGAAGAGATGCAGTTGCTGACTATAGTTTGGTACCCCATTTTTCTTTTTATTATTTTTACCTTGAGTGAATCCCCAGTTTTTAAATGGTGAGGTAGCCTCCAAGCTCCATCTACACCTCACTTAAACCGTTGGGTGGTTTTGTTTTGTCAGGTCTGTGTTTCAGAGCCTGGTGGGCTCACAGAAACTTTGCTTCACACAGTGCTGTATAATCAGCTCAGTGCCAGAGATGAACCAGTTCTCTACCAACACTGCATTTCCCCAAGTACTGAATGGAGCACAACTTTTCCAAACCCCTTGATTTCCAATGAGTTCCCTACAACTTTTCTCTGCATACCTGTATTTCTAACAACCTGCCTGTGCTGTCAGAGCCTTGAGAAGCTGTGTTTTTCTAATGTCATATTTGCAGCTACTCCTTTAAAGCAGGATTTCTTTTTAGGGTGGGCCATCACTCATTAGTATGAGTTGCTAAAAGAACCTCTAGGTTAATTGTGTGCTTTAGGAAGTGTCCCCAGCTCTTTCTGGGGTTGGCTCAAACCCTGAATTGGTTTCCCATAAAGGACAGTACTGTCAGGCAGAGAATGTGGTGTATTTGTTCCCCGTGGAAGGTACTAACTTGAATCTCCCTGTTTGGCTGCTTGTTCTCGTGTGATGCTCCCTCTACTATCTCAGGATTAGTTACTGCTCTTGCTATTTAACAGGGGAATGTGGTTGTGAAAATAAGTCCCCTTTCTCCCCCTCCCTTTTCCAGCCTAAGCAGTCTATGTGATAACATGCCATGTTTGTTTGGGAAGGAAATTTCTCTCTCGTGTTGCATTGTATGGCTTTGCCACTAGGTGATCAAGTGAGCCTAAACATTTTTAAAATGCCAGTTTAGTGATGAAATGTAAAAAACCCCAAGTGCTAGTTCCACACATGGTTGTGTTTTTTGGGGTGGTTTTTTTGGTCTATTACCATCTGCTGTCCTCTTATACATCTGTGTGCTAATCTTTCCCATTTTCTGATGTTTTTGTTTAGTTACATAAGTTATACAAAGCTTTTTTGAACACTTACTGCTGTAGACACACACACACAAAATCCTTGCTCTTTCCTCTTCCTCCTAATAATGCTGACACTCAAATTAAGCCCATGGCAAATCCATGAACCAGCTGTGGAGGTGCAGCTGAGTTGTCCTGAGTGTTTTGGCTCGCTGGTAGTGTTCACTACTGCAGATAGTTGCTCTTTTGTCCATGGAGCAGTGACTTTTTTTCTCTTGTCTGATGCGTTTTGGTTACAAGTCTCATATCTGGGCTTGCTTCTCTGTGTTTTTCACTCTGTTCCACACGTGGAGCTGGTTGTGGGAGAGGTATTCACATGTGCAGTCAGGTGACTGAATAGAAATTCTAACTCTTTAGTGTTGTCAAAAATAGATGAATATATTGCAAGTGCTGGGTCATCTGCTGCTGAAGTCACAGGTTCTCATTTTGGATCTACTAATCAAAGTAGTGGGTTGGGTTTTTTGCTTTCAGAAATCAGATCAAATTATGGAGCACTTAACTGGTCCTTTAGCACTCCCAGGATGACATCCAGGGCAGTTAACTTTCCTCAGGTTCACATCAGCCTATGACCAGTGTGTTATGTTATCCTGTCAGCTTCCTATAGTTCATGTTTACTACCTAAAGTTGACTCCAGATAAATGGCTATTTAAACCTAAGTGTTGTGAGAAGCTTACAACTCCAGCACAGTGAAATTGCTCAGAATGCTCAGTGGCATTTGAAATTGTTTTCACTCCAAACATAAAATGCTGATTCACTTCTTTTTTAAAGCAGCTACAGATATTAAGACCCCAAAATCTTTGAGTACATAACTAAACCAGACACGTGTTTGAAGAGTGATTATCTTAGAGTAGGAGGAGGAGACAATTTTACAGAAATGCAGCCTTAGATGACCTTAGATGTGGTATTATGTGAAGTAATAAATCCAAACTTTTATTAAGCTTTTCTCTGGCTTGCCATGACTATCACGCTTGGGGTTGGGTTATTTTTTGTGTGTGTATTGACAAGGTTCTAAGATACTTGCCAAGATACACTTGTTTCACACGTGTGAATTGTAAACCAGATTTTTATTACACCTACAAATGACAAGACATGACACAGGCTTGATGGGATTGTCTGGTTATGTCATCCAAGGACACGATGTCTTGTCCCCCTGCTAAGAACCTCTTGTTTCAGTGGCAGTGTGTCTCACTATGCTGGATTTCTTTCCAAGCAGACCAGAGTTCTCCATCTGCTGACTTCCTGACCAAGAGTGATGGCTGAACGGTCACTCTGGAATTGAGGAGAATCTCCTGCTTTGTATTTTCTTACAACATTGATTGGATTTTTAGGATCAGTAAATAAGCACTGGCTCAGTTGCTGGTGAAGATCTGAGTTACCCAATCTACAGCTGTATTAACTGATGGTGGTATCTCACATTCAGATCTTGTAGGGACACTGTCAATGCTTTTAGATTGCCAAGAACCTGTAAGTATTTGTTTTTCCTCATAAGCTGTGTCTTGTATTAATGCTCTGGTGCAGCTTATAAACCCTTCACCTCACACAGGCTTGCTAGGTTCATGTTTTTGTGAAGGTTTTTGTCAACAACAGACTGTTTTGGAAAGCACACGTATTTTAAGGTGTCTAGTCCTTTAATTTTTATAGCCTCTTCAGACTGATAAATTCTGTATTATAGTGCTTGAGTCCATTAACAGTTACTTTTTTTGTGTTCTCCCATAGTATGCTTTGTACTGATTATGATAGGAGAAGAATGAACCTTCAAATAGGGTGTCAGCATTTAGTGTTTGCTAAAAATAGTGGTCCTCTTCACCTTCTACATTTTTAGAGAAAGCTCAGGAAAAAATACAGGATTTGGGTGTCTTCAGAAAGCCATTTAAACACATTAAGTTCATTAAGGGCTCACTGTCATAGCACACAAAACTTATTAGCCCAGTTTGCATTTAGCTAATTGACTCTTTGTCATATTTTCCTCAGTGCAGCTTCTCCATTGCTTCAGGTAGTTTGAAGTAGCAAGCTTTCTAGTAGCAGGTCTTCTATCCTCTCTGAACAGACTCCTGAAACTTCACAGCTATGGCTTGTGCAGCAGTACAATTTAACTGAATAGTTTTGAGTGAGGCAATGTGCAGCTTCTTAGAGTCTGTGGAAGGGGTTAAATGCTGATAGATGTGTTTCTCTTTCTGTGGAAACAGAAACCATGAAAAAGGTGGCTCTTTTATAACACAGTAAAATGTAAACAAACCATCCATGTCCTTCAGTTCTTTGCAGTTTGTAGTGAAGCTTCTGAGACTGAGCTCTGAATCCAAGGTAGGTGAAATATTTCTATCAGGGTGTTTTGACACCCCCGTGCAAAGGACCAACACAGCACTACCAAAACTTGTATCTGATGGATGTTTGAAATTGCTAAAGCTCTTGATTTTTCTCACACCCTGTCTGTTTCACCTTGCCTATTGTTATTTGTGTAAGGAAGGTCTCTTAAATATTTATTTTTTCTCAGCAGTATTGCATAGAATGAGGTTGGAGAGGATAAAATGTACTTAGCTGAGTGGATTTCCAAGTGGTTGAGTTGCTGTATCAAGGTATTTTTCCATATTTTTTTCAGGGTGAAATTTTTTAACATTGCAGCTAGAAATGGTGCCTTTCAATAACAAGTTTTTTATGAGCTTTTTATATCACTAGAGTATCTTGCACCTATTGTTCAGCATAGTTATTATTGATACAGTAAGACTGGCTTAGAGATGAGCTTGAACAAATTTGATATAGCAAAAGCACATGCTAACTTAGTTGTTTTGTATGAAAAAAAACCCCAAACTAGTATAATACTTCTGTATAATATTCTACTCTAATACTTCTGTAATCTGAGTGGGCTTGGGATGGGTGCTTTTCACTCAGAGTGATGGGTAAAGTGCTTCCTGGATTTAGCCTAATACAAGAACCCTGTTTTGATAACTCTTTTGGTGAAAGCCTTTTTTCCTGCAGTGCATTCCACAAGAGCATAACTAAAAATTTGAGACAAACTAAAATCCAAACTGAATTTAACTGATTTAAGAATATATTTGGGAATTTAAAAAATATGCTAAGAAAAAATAGAAATAATAGAAAGACCTATTTCTGATCTGGAAGCTGGAGCAGGGGTCAGATATAATGGTATTGTTTTTAAACACCACAGGTGTTTGTTTTTCCCCACCAAAGGTTTTATTCATCCCATAGATGACCATCAAAAAAATACCATCTTAGCTTAGCTGCTACTTAAGTTGCTTACTCTAGAGTCCTGACTACATGGTTCCTTTTGCAGGGGTATTGTGGACACACAGCAAAGCTCAGTGTTGCTCAGAGAGATCAGGATGTTTTGCCCTAATGGCTTAAATATTGTAGTATTCCAAATACATCCAAGTAACTTACCTAGGAGATGAACTCCAACTGTGCTCATAGGCACCAGAGAGCTTTAAGTCAGGCATTGCAATCTTGACTCCTTGCCTATGTGCTTATCTGTGTCTGGTCTGCTGAGCTTAAAAAACCCTTCAAGAGCCCCCCACACAAAATACTGTCCCCTAACACTGCACACATGACACTTGTGCAGTGCTGTGTTTTTAAATCGTTGAGCAGTTCTCTTTTCCAATTGCTTTTTGAGGATTGTGCCCTTGTCTCCTTCCTTGCCAAAGTCAAACTCCTTCAAGACTTGTCTTAGCATTCTGGGGTGACAAACACTGCCCTGACGGCCTGTGTTGAGTATGCATCCAAATTTGGAACCACAGTTTAGGTTAGCATTTCCTGCTTTGTCATGCTGGCACAGTTGCACAGGGAATTTGCTTCTCCTGTTGGTAGAAGCAGAGGTTTGCACTTCCAGATCAACTTTCCCATTCTCTTTTTTTTTGGGTCACATCACCCCTCTTCCCCAACAAAACCAAAGGGGAGAATTGTGGCCAGTAGAAAACAACACAGCCAGCTTAAGCATGGCCATGGCAGAAATACATGTGAGAGAGGAATTCACATGGTCTCTCGTTTTCTGAGGAACAGAAATGATCTAATGGCAAGAAACCTCTATGCCTGTTAATGTCAGAGATCTGTATGTGAAGTGCTGGGTGAAAGTCAAACTTCCTCACCTCCTACGGGATGAAATTAAGCATATTGCTTCTAATTCATACTTCTCAGGCTGTAACCTTTAAATGTGGCATTGGAACGTTGGTAATTTTCAGTTAGTTTGGGGTTTATGGTATCCTTAAGGAGAGCTCTGGCAGGGAGTTTTGCAAGTATTTCTTTTTTTCATGTCACAAGGTAGAACTGCATGCCTCTCAACCTTCCCAAAGTTCACTGGAAAACCTCAGTAGTAATATTCACATCAAATTTAAGTGTTGCTAAAATCACTTGTTTAGTTCTAATCCACTATATTTAGCATTTAAAAGTTGAAACAAACTTACATGGCATACTTTTTTTTCCTGATGGAAGTTATCAGTCTGTTTCACTAGCACCTTGTGTTCTGAATATCAAATATGCTTTGATCACTTTGAATCTTTAAGTGCTCACTATTTAAATAAATTTGATTTGGAAGGGGCAGTGCCATAACGTGTTCCTTGTAGCTTTGATTTTTGAAGGGCAGGTGAGCACATTCATGCTGCCAAAGCTTAAGCAGATGATACAGATTTCTGTCTCTTGGATTCACTTAAGTCCTCATACTCTGATGACTTTAGGAGACCAAAACTTTCTCTCTCCCCTTAACTTTCTATCCAGAGCAGTTCATTTGCCTCAGGTCATTATAAACTTCATGGCTACAGTAGCCTTCTTATTTCAGTGCTTAAAGGTAGGTGATCCAGAGCTGAAGTATTTGAGTCTTTTTGAAATGTATTTGCACTTCAGCCCAGCCAACCGTTGGGGAGCAAAAGCAAATGCATACAGATAAAGAGCTGGGAGATTGGTTATCTTGTGAAGCACATTGTTGTTCTTCCCAGTGCCTGTGGTATGTTTATTCCCTTAAAGCTTTTTTTCACTTCTCTTACCAAATAGTTAGGTTCAGTGATGAATTTCTGGTGCAGACAGTCCATATCCCTGAAGCTCGAAGGGAAGAGCTGTTACTTGGCTGTCTGGATTTGAATTCAGCTGAAACTATGGTTGTGTTGCTTCAGAGGCTTGCTTGCTGATGCTTTTCTCCCTGTAGTACATTCTGTACCTTTAACAACATCAGTGAGTCTTCTGGTCCTTAGAATATTCCCATAGCTGCATCTCCCACTTAGAGCATAGAACTTTCCACTTCATGTTGTGATTTTTACCATCATATTCTCTCACCCTATTTTTTTTTCCAAGTTGTTTTCACCTGTTTATGCAACAGATTGGAACTTCATGTAATTTATGAGTGTTAGTATCTAGCTAATCCAGAACTCTTAGCAAATATTGTTTGCATGGCATGATTATGGGGCTGATTTTAATTGTCCAAAGTGTGAACCAGTCTCTTTAAAGAAAATGCTGCAGATCTGGGATAATGGTTCTATGTGTAGTTAGGATAAATCTTCCATTTATACTAAAATACCCTTGTTTGTTTGTTTTGAAGTGAGCCATAAGATTCCTGATGATCCTGTAGTATTTCTGTGCTCTCAACAAAGGCTATCACATGGTCAGGAAATATTTTCTCTCTACCAGAATATTTTTTCTGTTTCAATTCTGAATATTGACAGCAATCAGGATTTCACATTCTTCATTGTTGCCTGTATATTTTTAAAGGGAAAAAAAAGGTAGAAGAGATGTGTTTAATCACTCTGGTACTGTAAAGTTGGCCCCTAATGGACTAGATTTTTCAATACTGTATTGTATAGGCAATTTCAGCCTTACCTTCATGAGAAATTGTGTCTATTATCCAAGTTCCTGTTGTTTTCATTCCAGAGATAGTGCCTCTGCCTCAGTTAATTGGTTTGCCCTAGCTTACATAAATCTACAGTCCACTATAGATTTAAGCCTAAATTTTACAGTGGGGAAACTGGGTTAATGCCTGCATCTGAATTAAATTAGACAGCTAAGAAGTTGCTGGCTACAAGATCCATTGGTAACTGTAGCCAGGAACCTTGAATGACTGTGATTGGGATGCTGAAGAGATAAGACTTCCTGGTTCAATGGGAGGAGAAGAGGGTTTGTCAACATCTGATGCTACTCTGGTTATTCTAGTATGTGGAGCTTGCAGTGCTGTGGTGGGAGAGAACTAGAAGAGCAGATAGAGTTGATTCCATCTAACATCATTCCCTGGCTTTAACACTGGAGGTCCTTTGTAAGACTGATCTAGCAGGAACCTGAGTGCAGATGAGGTCTGCTTTGGGCTTTTGGCAGTAATTCAGGGGCATAGGTGTTGAAAACAATGCTTAATGTCTTCTCCTTGACTTGACCAGAAAACTCTGACCCAAATAATCACATTTGGTGTCTGCTCAGTGTAGCCACTCCCATTTCCTTTCATTTATAGGGTTGGGGTTTTTTATCTACATTTAAATGCTGCTGCTTGTAGAGAGCAGGGTGTTAATTTGCTTTCATCTAGTAATAATGTCTGAGGATACATTATCTGAATACACTGTGCAGTTTGTCAGTGTCTTCTTGAGCCAAAAAGCTTCACTGAACAAATCCAGAGTATTTGTTGGAATCAATTTAGGGATGAGCATCAGAAAAGAATGTGAGTGCATGTGGAATAGGAGCAAAAAGTGCTCATCTCTTTCTTCCACCAATATGCCCCCCTTCAGCCAGGGCTTTGAATGCCAGAATGCTGACTCCAGTGCACACCTCTGTGTGCATCCAGCCTAGCTGCCTGCTCTCCTGAACTTCCAGCCTCTCCTCCTCACAACTGTGCCAAACCTGCTTCAAGCTGTGACTTCAGGTAGTCACTGATTGATCCAGACCCTTAATAAACTGCACTGAGCCAGTAAGATACTTGCACTCAGCTGGTCAGTACTCTGGGTTGAAAACCCCTAAAAGGTGGGAAGAATTTTGTATGTATCTCTCTCTTGGCCTTTTCCCTGTGTTGTTTTTGTTTGGTTTGGGTGGGTTTTTGGGTGTATTTTCCCTACTTGTTCTGGCAACTGAGTCATTACCCTTCTCCAGTGTAGGGAGAACAGCCTGGCTTAGCTCTGACTGAGCCAGGACCAGCTATGGAAAGTCACTGCAGTGAAGCAGAAAGTCTGCAGTAATTAGAGACTTGATCCAGGGCTTGACAAGGTCAGTTATTTTTGGCATAAACCATTCAGAAATATTTTTAGGAAATAGGACCAAAATCATCTTTAAACCTGAATTCTTTGGGGCTGAGTTGGAAGTGATGTTGGGTATGGCTGGTTATCTTAAAAAGTATGAAAGCTCAAATATAACCTATTTTTAGCAGCTTACATTTGGTACATTCAGTCAAATAACTGGAAACCCCCAGGATTTGTTGGCTGATCTGTCCAATTTCAGGTGATTCCAGCAGTGATTCATTTACTAATCTGTAGCTAATGGGTAAGGTGCATCCTTAAGTGACAGATTCCATGACCTTTAAATCTCAGGTACAATTTGTGACCTCAGTTGCTTTGCTGCTTATAGATTTCAATTAATTTAATGTAAAGAAAAGTGAAAGTTCTCCCCTTTTGGGGATTATCACTTCTGAGTGCTTACATGTTTCAGTTTTAATGCCCTTTTGTTCTTCATTTCAATGCTGTTCTTCACTGTTCAGTTCCTTGCTGGGAAATTCACTGGATGTGAAGTCCACTCGGTGTGTGTTTGTTTTGAGAATGTCCCAGGCTTGTGAAAGATTCAAAGCCCAAATTGCTTTTGAAACTTTGCAAGGACCTCGTGTAAATTGGAACACTGAGAAGTTAATCAGCAAGCTATTACTTTATGTAATATGTTATTTAGAACTCAATTAAATTTGTTCTTAAGGAAAGAAACAGGACAAACCTTGATGCTAAAGTGGCATTTGTGAAACTCTGACTTTGTAATGTTGGCAACTCTGTGGTTTAGCCACATGGAGATAGCAGTGTGGCTTGGGATTTTAAGGCTGATGGATTCATCACTCCTTTACTGTTCAGCACAAACACAGCCTAAAAGTGCTGCCTTGACCCACAGCCCTGCTCTTTTCACCCGTGCACTCTCCAACCTGCAGATTTTTGTGTTCCAAACTGATCATTTCTTGCATGGAATCTCCTTTGCAGGCTGTTCTGGGTTCTGGTTTTGGGTTTCTTATTGTTACTTTTGGTTTCGTTTTTAGCAGCAGCTTTCTGAAAATGCCTCAAGTTGTGCAGTTAAACAGACTTTAACCAGAACACTCAGTGCCAGACTTGGAAACCCAGAATGTGTAAAGCTAGGAGCATCTATAAAACTGATACTAAGCACAGAAATCATTTTTTTGTTGCACATTTCAAGATGGATATGCACTGAAATCATTAGAATCCAAACTTGCAAGCTCAGGCAAAGCAAACAGCTGATCTGCTGAAATGTATTTCTGTGCTGGTGGGGGGTTATTTTCTGGGTGGTTATGTGGAAAAGTGTCTGCTGTCTCTCATGCAATTCAGATAGCTGGTTTGTCTCTTAGTTTTAATTACAGAAGTGATATCTGACTGCATCTTTGATTTTAGCTCGGTGGCTTTCAGACTGGGGAGGCCAAGTGTAAGATAACATGTTTGGAACTTCAGTAGTTAATTGAAGCTGTAACTGGTTGATTTTAGTTTTTAATTTTAATGCTTAGGAGCAAAAGACTGAGGAGCAAATGACTTCATTGCATTAATTTTCCTAAGTGCCTTACATTTCTCTTTCTTACCTAGAACATACGTAGCCTGTTATGGAGACAGTGGTTGTTTCAAGAATGCTCCCTTCATTCTGTAACTGGTGTGCTCAGAACTTTTATTTCTGGCCTGGCTTTAGGAGAAATCTGACATTTCACTTGTGTTCTGCTTTGAAAACCTTTTGCTAACCATTTCTTCTTTGTGTGTGTTTTTAAACCTGCAACTCTTTGTTCCAGTGGCCTGAAATACAGAAAGCTTCAACCACACCAAATCAATGCCCTGTTTATGTGTGCAAACAGAATTCTGTCTGCTTCTAATCTGTGGTGCCAGTAAAGGACAAAGCAAACCCCCTGTAACTACCTTGTAATCCTTCACAGACATTGCAAATAAGAAGCTGTGATTGGTGCACATCCTGGGCGTTGCAGAAACTCTTGGGGATGTGTAATGTAGTTAACTAAAGAATTGTCTAGGATGTGAAAAATTCCTTTGCCTCCAATAACCTTGCTGGAGCCTGTTGGGAGGGACAGCTGCATGTAGCTGAATTTAGGCTTTAGCATCTTCTCACCTCAGGGAGGAAAGGTCTTTTTGGAAGCCACTGGGGCTGCAAAATCCTTGCCATTGATACTGTGACTTCCAGAGTGTGGATGAGTGCAGGAGAAATCATGACCTCTTGAACAGCATTTCCCTGGGGAGAAAAGGTGGGGAGTTAATGGGAGAATGACTGCAGACATTGATAACTTTTAGCAGGCTTTCTTAAAGCTCTCTTAAGATCTTACTTCTCCAAAATATATAATAATTTGAGATAGAATGCTAATTTTAGCTTCAAAAGCAAAGTGAGAGTGTGTAATCCAAATGTTTGTGGCTGAGCCTTCCAAAAGATGGGCAACCACTGGCAAAAAAGTGGAATGCTGTCCCTGGTGTCAGAGACCATGAACTACCTGTTGAATTAAACAGTTAATTCAATAGCTTGGGCTTCAGTGACAGATTACTTCCTTTTTATACTTCCACCTAAACTCATTGATGGTATACCCAGTTTTAGGAACCAAATATTTACCCATTTCTGTGTAGCTGAGATAGTTTCAAACAGAGCACGCCTGATGTTTAGCTCCTTGCTGCTCAGTCACCTCCTAGGAGAGATTTTTATTAACTTGTGCCCCCTCTGCTGGCTTGCTTTCCAATTGCAAAGAGAAATTCAAATGTTCTGGAGGTGAGCTACTCTCCCCTGTGCTGTTTTGGCCAAACATTGATAGAAGTCCCTTTTATAAGGGGGTAAAACTACAAAACCTGGGCAAGTCTTAATTTGTAGGAGTTGGTGGTGTTGAGTTGGTGTTTTCACAGTGTAGTTACTGTCATGGGTTCAGATGCAGAGCTCTCAAGTCCTCCCAGTAGCAAGGAGCTCTCAAATTATCTTTGACAGGTGATTAATGTACCCAGGTTCTTCCTGAAACTCATCTTTGTGGGTGAGATAGTATTCCCAGCTGGAGAGGAGATAAACTCCAAGTCCTCCCATCTTGGATAGTCTAGAGAGAACTAAAAGGTTTCAGTGTGAGATGTTTGTGGACCAGAGCTAACAGTAAGAATCCTCCCACTGTCCTGCAGCCTTCTCAGAAAAACACTGGGCATTATTTTCCTGGTGGCAGTGTAATTCTTGGAATAGTGTTTCACTCTGGAATAGTGGTTGTTCCAATCCAGGACCCATCTGGCTTCTGTCTTCTCCATCAATCAGGCATCAAGGGAGATTTCTGCTTTATACTAGATTTTCTTTAATGACCTGAAAACTTGATAACAAACTTCAAACCCCTTAGATCCTGGGTAAAACTCACAGAGTTGAGCTACTTAGTGTAGCTTTCATTGAACTTCCTTCTGAGGCTTCCAAAAGTGATCCTGAAATACATCCTCTGTGGAAATATCTGGTCATCTGCTGGTGAGACAGAACTGCTGCCACTGCAGAACTGTGTTATCTGTTGAATAAGCCAACAGCATCAAGGGAATGTATCAAAATCTTATGGACAGCAAACCAGAGATGAGTTAGCAACTTCTGTTGTCTATGAAGCCAGCCCTGTTGGTGATCTTAATCCTGTACACAATTCCAGTGTTCTTTGGCTCTTTCTTATTCAGGCTGCAATCCCAGAAGCCTCTGACACTTAAGTGGCTCCATTTATGGGGTCAGTTTCTCTTCTAACCCACACAATGGCAAAGCTGATGTTTTCCTGCAGGTTCCATCACTTGGATAACACCCTGATGCAGTTCAGAGGTGCTGCCCTTCTCTGCCTGCCCACAGAATCATGGAGCCTTTGTGGCACATCCTTGTGAGAAGTCAAGATCTATCAAAGCAGATGTTCTGGGAGAAGCAGACAGCCCTTCTTGCCTTTTGAAGAGTTAGATTGCCAGTTAGGAATTCACAACAGTGCTGCTGTGGTGCTGGTGTACACAGCTCTGTGACTCTGGAAACTGTAAAAGCATAAACCACACTTGAGAGTGTAATTCTCACAACTCACAAGTTCCTAATCCTATAAAACCTGCAAACTCGGATGGATTTGGAGCATCTCTTTTGGTTTGTGGAATTTCAAGCTCAGTGTTTTCATATTTTTAAGCTTTTATAGTTAAAAACCCAACCCCTAAACCTTTAAAGCTAACAATTTACCACCATGCTGACTTTGAGCTTGCATTTTCAACCATTGTTTCTGAACAATGGCTGCTCACAGATTCTCATGAGCATTTATGAGAATCTTGACCTTTTAAAGTCTAAAAAACCCTAATTGAATTATAAAAACTGGTTGGGCACTTTTGTATTTCCTGGTCAGGTGACTAAATTTACTGGCAGTTAGATCTGGTACTTGTGAAAATCAAAAGGCCCTGCTGATGTAATATATATTATAATATAATGTGGGATTGATGTGCAGCACAACTTCTGTCACACTTTCTGATTTGCTGCAATGAAAGCATACCTTTTAAACATTTGACCATGATCTGAAAATGATTTTATTGTTTTTTTTTTTCCCCAGTGATCAGTAAAGTGTTCTGTTAAAAATATACACTTTATTTCAGTTTACATTTATTTTCATCTTTAAGCCTTTCTTGGGCATGAAGCTTTTGTCCTACTAAATACTGAGCTCTTTTTATAGCAGTTGCTTGTTGAACTTGGCATTTTTAAACTCTGACTTGGCATTTTTTTGGTCCTGTTTCTACCTCAGCTATTTCTTAAATTTTCCCAACACTTCTGCCTCTGCAATTAATATTTGAATGTGTGCATGGAGATAACAGGAGTCTTCAATCAGTTTTCTCCTCCTGCATGTATAATACTGTATCCTTCCACTTCTAAAGGTCACAGTGGCTCTTGAATTGCTTTACCTGTACACTTGGAAGAGGAAATCCAGGTAATCCAGGAATGTATTTATCAGTCCTGCTGAAATCCATTGCTGAGATTAGTTGCCTATGAAAGTGAATTCTTAGTTTTGGGAATCTTTAAGAGACAAAGTGTCTTGATAAGCTTTAAAAGACAATAAAGTGTCTTGATAAGCTTTAAAAGACAGAGTGTCTTGATACCCTGATACACTTGTGGCTCCATCTGAGGCTCCCTCTGAGAGCATCAGGCAAACTGGGCTGGGCTGGCTGTCAGTGGTGCTCACAGCTCTGTGTTTGCTGGAGACTGAAGAAGCTGGCAACCAGTGTAACTAAGCTGCTTGGGTTTGGAACAAAGAGTTGTGAAGCTGTCAAGTCGTTGTGTAACAGAAGCTAGTTTTAAGGCTTTGAATCTCTACCTTCTTCCTTTTTAGCCAGTTTGCCTACACAAGGCAATGAGCTGAAATCCCCTGGGAGCCACTGGAATTTCAACTGGAAAAATTAGTGTTTTGGGCTCAAAATACTCATGTATAAGCTAACCTATTTGAACTTAAGAGTTTCAAATAAAACTTGATTTTTTGTTTTCAATTTACTACTCAGTAAATTGGGACTCAAAGTGCAACAGTTTAAGTGTAGCAGCTCAGTTTCTAGACTCTAGAACATTTGTCTGCTCTGGTTATAATGTCTGCAACCCCCGTGGTGAGGGAAATATCTTTGCTTATATTCTTGTTAAAATCCATCTATATAATAATAACTTAACCACTGGTGATGCCCTGATGTTTCCCAAGGTATTGCTACAGAGCCCAAGTTGATCTTTAACCTCCTCACATTAAAAACTCAAGAATTTCACCCTTTCCATCCTTTCCTTTCCAGCATGGGAATGTAAAATGATACTAAAATTAGCCAGTGGATTATTTTGACTTTGGAAATGAACAAAAAAACCCCCGTGGTGAGGAGTTAGTTGTCAGAGGAAGTTGTAAAACAGCAGTGTATTTCCACCTTGGTATGCTGAGCTGATTTCCAGGGTGTTTCAGCTTACCTGTAAGCTGCTGAAGAGCTCCTAATGTGTGTTCTGTCACTTGCTGTTGCCCTGTGTAGCTAAAATAATTGAGCTGTGCTGAATTGATTTCCTCTGTGTTCACAGTCAATGGTGTTGCTCTGTATCTTAAAGAATACAGGACTTCCAAGATGTGTCAATTCCTACTGGTTTATTGCAATAGTAAATTTTTAAAGGGCAGTAGAAAAGAATTGATCATAAAATTCCCTTCATTAGATTGAAATGAAAATGGTAATTGACAAAACTGATGCAGTTCAGTAAAAAAACTAAGTGTAAGTCTTCTGGAATATAATTTTGCCCCATTTACCAAAATATCTTGGCTTTTAGGGCTTATAGAAGGATTTTTATTTTAATTTTTCAAAGAATACCTGAGTTAATACTGGCTTTGCATACCCTCCTGTAGCTCAGGTGAGGAGTGGGCTCAAGAGAGTCAGTAGCATCCTGTAAGAATTAGTGACGTGGAAATTTGTGGTCAAAAACAGTCTGAAATTCTTCCTTGCCATATTCAGATTGTTTCTGTTCCTTCAGGTAAAATGCAGAAACATGAATTGAGTAGCTAAATTGTGTGGAGCTGGGAACCTGAATTTAGCCAAGTGAACTCAGCTCTCTTCACTTGGCTTGAAATCATTCAGGGGTCAGTGGTGTGCTCTGTGCCTTGATTTCATATTCTCTCCAGCAAGGATAACAGAGCTGTTGAACTGAACTCAGGGTGGTTGTGTTTTCACATCTAGCTAGTGAAGAAGAGGTTGCAAGGGGAAACTTTCCCTTGCTGCTTCAGAGGTGTGAAGTATTCTGCACTGCTAGTGTTTCCACTCTTCCCCCCTCCATGATACCTGGGGAAATGAGTTACAGTGTCTTTGGGGGCAGAGCTTCTCAAACCACTTGTTACTCTGGCTAAAATGAATCTTCTGGTGAAAAGAGATCCTTGCTCTTGTAAATATGTTGCTGTATGAGTTGATGCTGGCCTTTGTAAGTCGGTGAGCATCACTCACAGGGCTGAAATGTTTGTGAAATGCTACAAGATGGCCTGAGGATGAAGTCATTTCTCCCTGTGTGTGTGTTCAAGCTTAGAATCTCTTGTTTCTTTCCTTAATTGCAGAATCATTCTAAGCCCAGAGTGTTTAAGGCTTAAATTTTAGGTGGGTAAAACCAAGCAAGATTATAGCTGAGATACACAGCAGTGTTTAGGACAAGGAAGGTATCTCCTTGTATTCTTCCAGTATTAGTTTGGTGCAGTGTCAGAAGTTTCCAGCAGTTGTGGTGAACTCTTAGTTGGCACAACATCATACCAAAGCTGTTCTTCAGAATTAATTTCCTAAGAATATTTAGCCTTATTTCTTTTAATTAAAATCAAGTGTATTTTGAGAGTCCTTAAATTCCTTCGAGTTGTTGCAGTTGGATTATAAACTGGCTTAGCTTTTGTGGCAGAGCTTGATCTTCACTACTGAATTTTATTCTTGCATTTATTTTTTGTCTAGTAAGGGTAGAGGATTTTCACTGAGGTTTGAGAAAGTATTGGGCAAACAGCTGTTGGCTTTTTCTGTTGGCATAAATTGATCACTCTACGTATGGTTTTGCTGCTTCATACTCAACAAATGAATTTCAGATTGTTAGGGATGTGTTTGCTGGGCTTGGGGTTGGGATGTGCATGGATTACTTTGAGATCCCCTCTTTCAGGAGGGGCAGAAGGCTCCTAGCATACTAGCAGTGGGAAGAGGAAGTGCCAAGAGCAAACCAAGAGTTTGGCTTTGTTCTTTATTTATTTTGGTGATTGTTTTGCTTGTTTGGGGTTTTTTGGGGGGATGGCTGGGTTGGGGGGTGTGTGTGTGTTTTTTACAGCTAGACTAGCTAAATATCATGATGGAATCACAGAATCTCTTGCCTTTTCTCATGATGGAATCACAGAATCTCTTGCCTTTTCTAGGTGTCTGTCTGAAATGATTCATGTAGAAAGTTTATTTTCCAAGTATTTGTTTCTGAAGTAAGTCTGAACTTGTTACAGAAACCACTTTGCTCAAACATAACTGGTACTACTCACCTCAGAGCTTTCCCTAATACACAGAATATCAGTTCCTAACCTGGGGAGCCCAATCACAAGGTACTATGCAGATGCTTTACGTGGTCATGCAGTAATTGGAACACACACTCTCAACCTGGAACAGGAGGAATTGGAAAGATCTCATTTAAAAGGACAGCTGCTCCCATAAACAGCTACTGGTTTGTCCAAAGATCACAGCACACATTGTTCTTGAAGTCTGACATGAAGCATTTTTGCCTGCTGTTATTAAATACAGATATATTAAGTGTCTGGCTTTACATGGACTAACTCCAAAGCCTCCCAGCCCCATAGCACTGTACTATACAGTGCATGGGAATAAAAATCTTGGGTCTCCTTGTTTTCTTGGTGGCAGTTTAATGACTGAATGAACTTGTTACAGCATTTTAAATGAATTGGTTTGTTGTGTTTTGTTTTGTTCTTTTTCCCTTAGGGACGAAACCCTTTTTTTCTGGAGCCAGCAATAATTATAACAGTTACTGATGGAAGTAAATTAACTACTACCAGTGGGATACAAGAAGAGGTGAGATCTGACCTCTGTTTACAATGATGTGTACTAAATGTTGTGTTAGAATACTGTTTACAGTAGGAGCATCAGTGAGCATCCTCCAAACTCTGCTATTAGCTTAAACTTGCCTGTTTTTTTCCCTTGTAATTTGAGGTAATTTTATGCACTAGGACTAGAAAAATCCAAGCAGCTCATTTTCCTTAGGACAGGTGACAGAAGCACGTAGTAGAACTGTTGGTCTGCTTAGTAGACTCAGATTGCTATTTCTATCCAGGGAGTTCATGGCTTTTCAAATCTGTTAGCAGAAGAAATTCATCTCTGGAAAGCATGTATGCCTTTAACTGATCTAGAGAGAAGTTCTTTATAGTTCTCTAGGTGTTAAAGCAGTGATTTCCCAAGGATGTGGCCACTAGGGAGTGTGTGAAATACATCTTTCACACTAGGCTCTTGAAGTGATTATAATCAAATCACTAATGTCCTTAGAATCTAAGATAGGAGCTGAGTTGTATTTCAAATGGAATCTGTAGAGCAGTTCTAAATACCAGATCTTAACTGGTGATACTGGATTACTTCCTTAGACATCTGTCAAACTCAAAGTTAAAGCAAAAGCTGAGACATTGAGCTATTTTACTGACCAATTCTTCCCTTAAAAAGGTGGAAGAGGTCCCTAGGGATGGGATTGCTCTGACCAGCTCAGTGAAGTAAAGTTGATTGACCCTGCAGTTTTATGTGGACTACTAACAAACAGCCATAGCCAGCAACTGCAAGGGAATGCCTGGCTCAGTGCTACCACGTAGGTTGTCTGTAGAAAACCTCACTGTCATCATAGGTTTTGGGGTAAAAAAAGTCTATTTTTAGCTTAAGTGACTGGTTGTGGTCCAAAATATTGAGTAGAATGGCAGCCTCATATTTACAGTGGCTGTCAGTGACCAAGTGTTTCCTGAGCTTGACATCCTGGAGTGAGGGCCACCAAGATGCTCAGAGGATGAAGCAAATGACATCTGGGTAGAGGCTGAGAACTCTGCTCATCCCTTCAGAAGAGAAGCCTGTGGGCTTGGGGAGTGTCTACCACCATCTCCATGGGGTTGGACTCGATCTCCAGAGGTCCCTTCCAACCCCCCCATTCAGAGATTGTTTTATCCAAAGTGGTTGAGTTAAGAAAGCTCTCTTAGCTATCATGAGCTCCTTTTCTTACAGCAAGAGTCAGGATTTTTGGGTTCCTTTTCCTTCAGATGTGGGCTTCAGTTTTCCCCTTAGTTTTCACAGGAAGACATTTTCTTATGGTCATACAACTATTTGGTGTCACATTTACATCTTCCAGTTGTTGAAATGTATGTTGAGGAAATGTTTTTGGGGGGGGGCTGCTTCAATCTACTAAATCTAGGCTTGGCTTTGGTGTCATGCTCATGCCATTGAGCCAGACTTGATGCTTCCATGAGTGGATGGTTGTTAACTACCTTGGAGAGATGCAGAATCTGCTCTACTACTGACAGTGAGCTAAGGATTTCTTCTTAAATGAGCAAATTTAAAGGCACTGCCTTCTGGAGGAACTGAAAGTGACCACTGCTCTTATTTCCTGCAAGACAAAACACATGTTTATTGAATGCTCTTCCATATTTATTTCCAGGGTATATATTTCATACCCAGGAATGGATGTGATTTTTCCCTTTTCATTTCTTTTTCCTCCCCTCTCTCTTTAGCCAGAGTTGTAAGAACATCCTTAACACTATCAAAGAGCAGAGGAACAAAGCATTCAAGGGATGCTTCTTTCTTTCAGGGATCATCTTTTGCTTTTGTCAATGTGTGTCCTTTGATCACCCTTTTTTCTTAGTGCAGCTCGTGCATCCTTTACAGTTCCCTCTCAAGTTGGCCATGCAGCAGTGAAGCAGAATTAATAACAGTAGCACCACCCTGGAAATACAGAAATCCATTGTTGCTCTTCTGTTCAGGAACAGAGCTTTTCAGTCACTTTCAAAGGGCTCTTCTGTTGAGTTTGACTTTGGAGAAGCTTTTCAGAGTTGCTGTTGGAAGGGATCCTATCCCACTGGCTATGACAGCAGTGGTTTTTACTTCCTGTGTGAAGTTCTTGCTGGCTAACACCACCTATTTTTAGTTCTTTTAAAACTTATGCAGGAGAGGAGAGACAGAATGTTGGTTTTTGGAAAGCCTGTGAAGCCAGCATGGAACCTGGAGGCAAGTTTTCTCCAAAGCTTTGTCATTCAGCTGAACATCTGCATTCTCACCAATGAAATCAGCTTTATCACTATGGGAACACTGTCATTTGCCCTGGTGTGAAGCAGTCAAGCTTAAACCCTGTGTCAGAGCTCTTGCTGAATTCTTCAGATGTCCTGTTCATTTGTGGAATTTCAGAGGGGTTTTGCAGATAAAGAGCTTTACCCATGCAGCACTACACTGTCTCTGGTGGATGTGATTCCTGAAGACAGGAATGATGCAGTCTGTGCCAGTATAACCTGCACAAGTTGGGAGGATTTTCAGTCCTGCCTCTTGTAACACTGACTTCTAATGTACCTGTGCTGATGTACTGAAGAGAACTGGTGTCAGTTCTACTGTCAGTGTGGCACACTGACCAGATTCTTGCCAGATTTACTCATCCCAGTCACAATTTGAGGGAGGGATGGGCTCATACTGTTGGTACACCATCATTAATTACTGGTCTCATGCTGTGGAGACTCCTCTTGGAGTGGTTTTCACTTCTGATCCCTCCAGTTTGGTCTTAGCCTTTCTGTGATCTTTCCTTCAACACGTGTTTAATTAGTTGAGGGCATTTCTTGTATTCCTCTTTGTGAAATAAGATGTCCTACTTCTCCAGTTTTGCAGCTGCTGAGCTATATTCCCTCATCTTCATCTTGCATACACTCTTGTTTTAAGAGGAAGCATTCAACTCCTGTGTGCAAGACTGAAACTGGGTTCTTGACCTATTGATGAATGATTATGCAAACCAAAAGCACAAGCAGTGCTGCCTGGCTTCTGTATGCTGCCATTCTGCAGCTGTAAGAGACCCTCACAGGAGGAATCAATGGTTTTCCTCACTCCTCATCCCAGAATTGTTTGGCATTGTCACACTGATCCTTCCCAGGGACTGTCATCTTGCATCCCTCTTGGAATAACTGTGAAGTGGCAAGGTCGTGCTTACTTTAAATGCTCCATAATAGTTCAAATCATAATTCCTCCAGCTAAATATCTTTGATTTCCAAACAGCTCTTGCCAGGCAGATCTTGTTAAGGTTCATCCTTCCTCATCCATGGGATTCCTGTCAGCAGCAGTTGCCAGGGTCACAGGTTGGCACCATGGTCTGTCAGCTGACCTGCTGTCTCCCTGTGACCTTATTTCCCATGGAAGAACAATTTCTGCTCTTCTGTCTCCATTATAACTGCAAATGATGGGATGGGAGAAGATAGGAAAACCTCCCTTTTGTGTACCCTGAGTTTCTCAGTCTGTCAAGGGCTTCTTTTGTCAGATGGGCTTGAGTCTTGTTGCCCATCCTTAATCTTCCAGTCCTCTAAGGATGGAATGTTAGATGTGTCTTGTCTTCATGGCTACCAGGAAATCCTGCAAGGAAGGTTACTTGGAGATCAATATCTTTTTTTAGAAGTTACCTGCCTCTATATGAATATTTTTACTGACTAACCTTAGAGATCTCCCAAGCTGGAGCTGCTTGCAGTACCCTGGGTGTCCCAGGTTCAGCAGTGCTAGTGCTGCCTGCTGGAACTCTAAGCCTGTATGTGCAGCTCTTTGTGTTCTCTTTCACCAGCTACCACACCACTGCTGAGTTCTCTAATGCTTATCTAGTTTTTATTCAGCTCAGAGTCTCCAGAATCCTCTCTTCTGAGCATTTCAGACTGTGCTGTTTGCATAAACACAGGGAGAAACAAGGACTCCAAAAATACCTGCTTCCCAAGGCCAGGCTCTTTGAGATCCCTTCACTAACAGGTTATCCTCAGTTGTTGAAGCTTTCAGTGAGTTTGGGATTTAAAGGCAGGCAGGAGGAGGGAGCATAAGGCACACATTGCTATTTTATTGTAGGGTTATGGCATCTGGGCTTGGTAGGGTTTGTGTGTGCTCCCACAAATGAATATTGAGACAAACCAGCTGGTTTTTAGTAGCATACTATGCTGGCAGTTGTGTGATCATCTATAGACAGCACACTGAAGATCATTGCTGGTTACTATAAATTGTTCAGTCTGCCTTTTTTTTTGTCAACCAATATAAAACACAAAGAGGAAAAGTTCTCCACAACTTCCTAGTGAGATCTGAGTGGGAAAAGAGAAAGGAAATGCAAAATACACATTTCTAGGCTCATCTTATTTTCTGCCAGGTTTGCAGTTGCTATGGTAATACAATAGCAGTTTATATTAAAAAAAAAAGAAGACCAAGTTACTAATGCCTGCAGAGAATAAGTCCTGGTTTGAATCTGTAACTACTGCAGTTAAATTTAACTGGAATTAAATTAGGAGAAAGAATGGGAGGACACTTGACATGATGCTGATGGATTTGCCTGTTGTCTTACAGTTTGAAACTCTTCCTGATAGGAAAATGTACAGAACTCAGTGGCCTTGCCCCCTGAGTACTCTTTGGGTTTGGGGTTTTCTCAACAGAACCAGCTGAGCCAAGTAAAGATTTTTGGAGTTGGAGATAAACTGAGCTCAGGATAGTGTTGGGGCAGGGTCCAGGGGGATATTTAGACATTAATATGTATATTAAAGTACATCTGCTGCCTGAAAACAACAGTGCTGTTACATGGCTGCATTCTGCAGATGAAATGGACTCTTCAGAGACAACAAATCTCCTGTTCAGTCAGATGTGACCAGGAAAATTTGGTGATTGGTGTTCCTTAATAATATTTGTCCCCTCACAGTCCCAAGTTCTAGGCTCTTTGCTAAGAATGTGGCTCTTTTAACTTGAGTTTTCTTTGCCAGGCAGGCATTGTGTGACAAAGGGAAAGACATGCATGTGACTCAGTAATAAACCAGGTGTATTGCTGAGTGCCCTTTGCCCAATTTCATCTGGAGCATTTGGGGAAAATAGTGCTCTTCTGCCACGTGCTCTCTGCTTGCATCAGCAAAAGCAGAATTCAGGAGAAAGCATCAGTTGCACTGAAAAGTCCAAAGTGTTTGGGTGGTTGCTCATGTGTTACAAGAGCAGGTTTGTGGCTGGATTTGAGCTTGGGTCAAGAAATTGATGATTTTTCTGTGGCAGTGAGGGGTCTGTAGGAGTTTCCTAACAGAGTTGGGATTGAAAATGAGGATTTGTTTTGAATTCTGCATGAGAAGGAAAGTGTTTGAGAGAGAAAATGTTGAATGTGCTTCAGCTTTTGGGCTCAACCCTTGCCTTTGGCTAGGTAATGGAACTGTTTACCCCCCCTGAGTCACTGCTTTTGGAGAATTATTTTGGTTTTCCCCCTTTTATGGCTGCAGTGCTCCAGGTGAAATGAGCATTTTGCTTGTACTGCTTGGTATCATCAGCCAGGGATCTGTCAAAGTCTTCTGAAACTTGTAATTCCTTACTATAAGTCTAGTCTTATCTGTTCAGGGCTTCTGTAGTTGAATGTTTTGCTAAGCTTTCTTATTCCCTCTAATCTCTGTGTGAGGTATCTGGATATAAACCCAGAGGCTTGAGTCTCCTGAATGCCCTAGAATCACAGAA
>VWZY01003171.1:97925-150016 GCA_013399075.1 Chloroceryle aenea
CCAACACCAGCCTTGCTACAACCTCCTTTTAGTATTAGTAGCTTGTAGCTTCCCTTAGAAGCTAATGCATTGATTCTATTTCTTTATTTTTCATGTTTCAGTTAACTAGTTATCAAACTGCTGCCAACCCTGGGAGTTTTACATGTTCTCTTAGTCTCTGTGCTGCTGTTAGTGTTTAATAAATAATATCCTGACTGTTGCTGCATCTTTAGAGCAGGATGTTTGAAGTCTGAAGCTTGAATTTCTTTGTCTCTTCTGGGAAATAAAGTGTAAGGAAGTGTTCCCACTGTGGTGTATGTCCCTGAGTGGGATCTTCAGTATTTTGAACTAAAACTTTGGTGTAGTTCTGCCTTCTGTGGGTAGCTGTGGCTACTGTATCTAAAAGTGTCAACTCATTTTGCATTTTAGGGTTGATTTTAATCTTAATCTCTGCTTTTTACTTAAAGCACAGACATGAGTTTAGTTGTGGGATATACCCAAGGTGTAAGGTATAATCTCTACCTTCTGATTCTATAACTACCCATCAATTCACTTGTTGAAGCTGAGTGGTGATGCTGGCAGCTCAGGGGTGGTTTTTTTTGCACATCTATGCCCAAATTACATTTCTTCTGGAGGAGTCTTAAATTAACATTACCTTTTGGTTGTGCTTTTTATCTTGGAAGAACTGAGGAGAAGACTGAGCTGAGAGTGGGTCTGCTCTGCAGAAAACTGAATGAAAGAACACTGCAGTGAAGCAGTTCTTACTGCTGGAACTCTACAACTATCCATTCTGAGGGTTAGAGCAGCTTTAAACAGTGGTTATTCCCACCTGCTTTGTAACTCTCCCTTTGCTCCTCGTGTTGCCTTGTAAGGTTTGAAGGGTTGATTAAAGGAGGGGTGTCTTGGGTGTAATGTACAGTGCCTGAATCCATGACAAATATCTGTGGCAAGGTTACTAGTGTGTTTATACAGAGTGAATTGCCATCACTGAGTAACTCAATTTTTAAGTAGCTTGTTTTTTTCACCAGTATATTCTCCAATTTAAATTCCTTTCCAGCTCCATTTACCTCTCAATTCCCCTCTCCCTGGAAGTGAGCTGACTAAAGAACCCTTTCGATGGGATCAGAGGTTGTTTGCTTTGGTTCTGAGGTTGCCTGGCATTACAGCTCCAGAATCAGAGCAGATGACAGGGGTGCCAGTGGATGACTCTGCAATCACACCTATGTGTGAAGTCACAGGAGGTGAGTGCCCTGGTTGCCTTTGGAAAATTAATTGAATTTAGCTCTGTTAATCAGATCTGTGTGGTAGAGTATGTATTTTTAAGTTCTTACATTGTCAAAACTCAGAACACCCATCTAAAAGCACTTAATGCATTAAAGCTACAGACAATTTACTCTAACCTGTCCTGGAAGAGTATGAATCTGCTTTCTTTAGCAGTTTGTGAAGAGTAAACTTGTTTTTTCCTATGCACCTTGATAGAGCAGTTAGAAATGGTAAGAATTGAGTCAGTTCTGCTCAATTCCTGGCAGGCTCTGATCTAAACAAGCCAAAAGTGAAGGAAATGGGTTGGGTTGGGGGTGGGATAGAATCACAGAATGTTTCAGGCTGGAAGGGACCTCCAGAGGTCATCTGGTCCAACCTCCCTACACAAGCAGGGACATCTCTACCTAGGGCAGGCTGCTCAGAGCCCCATCCAGCCTGACCTTGTGGGTGGTTTGCTATTTGTTGTGTTTTGGGGTTTTCCCCCCCCTCCAGAGCATGCAGAATGCATAATAATTCTACAAAATGGATACTTTCCTGTCCTCAAATCCTTTAACCTCTTAGAAATTCTATTCCAGATCTATCTCAGACATCAATTTATTTGTAAAAGTCTTTGATTGCCTCACATATTTAAAACATGATTCTTCCAACACACCAGAGGGGATGTGACAGAAAGCAAGCAAAGGCATTTAAAAAGCATTCCAGTAGGCTTTGCTTCCACTACTTTCAGCCTGTGATGTAGGCTGTCCTACCAGTGCTTTAAAGTTGGTGGGCAGTTAAATGTTGCTGTCTGTCACAAGAGGGAGCCCATTTTCCATGAATGCAAGGGTGAGTTTGAATTAAAGCAATTAAGGAGCTAAAACTCAGACTCTATTTCCCATGAGCTGCATGCAACCCTGTCACTCCCTCAGGAGTCTGCCTAGCTGCTTAAAGAGAAAGTGTTCAACAGAAGCTTTCAATCAGTGTCAATAAATAAACCAAAGTGTGTGGCAGGTGGATGGTTTTGAATGATCCAAGTTAAACTAGAGGCAGAAACACTTGAAGAACCTTAACCCTGACTGTTTCCTTGCAGGTCGATCATATTGTGTGTGCTCTCCACGAATGCTGAATCAGTGTCTTGAGTCATTGGTGCAAAAAGTGCAAAGTGGAGTAGTAATCAACTTTGAAAAAGCTGGACCAGATCCCTCACCAATTGATGGTACTTGAAGTTTTCTCCACCTTGTTAGTGAATGGCAGGGTTGGCTGTCCATGGCAGTGAAATTAATGCCAAATAGTTGCCAAAACAAAAGGAAAATGACCTGATTTAGCTGAAATTCTCTTGTGTTTTTTCAAAATACTGCCTAGAGCTGCTAGACACTGTAAGACCCCTACTTTTGGCCATCTTGCTCATGGAGCCTTCAGTGCAGTTATTCCAGCCAAGCATACTTAGATGGGTTATGAATTTTAAGCAGTAGTTTTCAACCAGCTAGGCATGCAAATAGCTTGTTCTGTAAATACTGGGGGTTTACACACTTCTCCTTTTCTGCTTAATGTAGTAAAGGGGCTGTGTGAAAAGTTCCAACAGCAAATCCAACCATGCAGCCTTAACTTCTTGGTCTACAGGGCTTATAGAGGTGGAACTATCTGGTGGTAATAATGGGAGGAGAAAGAAACTGATTGTTATGGAGGGCTCCAGATAACTCAGCTCTTACCCTGTAAACATTCCAGGCATATTTGGTTTCTCAGTTTAGGGTTTTTTTTGCAGAAATGTTTACTGGTAACTATCTGCTCTTCTTAGAAATAATATTAATTGCAGGAAGAGCTTCCCTGAGGGCCTAGTTCCTAAACTCTTCACAGAACTTAATACTCTTCTTGAGGTTTAACACTAAAAAAAGACTCATCAAGCCTTTTTCTTCTGTAGATGGGCAGGTGGAGATCTCTAGACCCTTTGGACCCCAACCTTGGCACAGCTGTCACAAACTTATTTATGTCAGACCCAACCCTAAAACTGGGGTTCCTATAGGTCACTGGCCTGTTCCTGAATCCTTCTGGCCAGACCAGAATTCTCCAACACTGGTATGTACTGAAGTTTGATGAATCAAGGGCTTTGTCCCTGGGGGAATATCCTAGGCACTGCTTTATTTTTATGTCTTGAGATGCATACTCACAGCTGCTGTACTAGTGACCCCAGAAGGAATGACACATGTAAACCTGTGGTGCAGTTCTCTGGTAAATTACTGAGGAGCAAACAACATTAAGGAGTTTGCTTTTTCTTACCTTGAAGCATTGAGAAACTGTAACAGATTCATTTGTTATCCTAGTGCATGCACATGGTGTTTGTTTGAACTCCCCTTAAAATAGCAAACCAGCACCTCAAATTCTATTGCTTCACAGATGATATTAAGAGAAGATGGTAAGTTTTTCCCAATTCTGCATGGCTGTGGGAATTTTGTCTTCATTCTAGCAGGTGAATGTGACTTCATCTGTTGTTCAGTGTAGCCCTACCTTCAATTTATCCCAAGAAGAGAAACTTACCTTATTTTTTATAAATGCTACCTAGAGAATTCATTTGTTCTTTTTCATAACAGTCTGTGCCACTGCCTTTTGTTTAGTCTGAAAACTATTAGTAGAGTATAACATTATAATATATGTAATATATCAAATTAGTATACTAATATATTAGTGTACATATATTTATATTTCTACAAATCTTTGGAAATCATTAAAGTAGAAATAATGCAGCTCTATAATTGTTTCTTTCATTTCATGATGATTTTTATTGAATTTCTGTGGATTTCTGATCTGAATCTAGTGCACTGCCTAGCAAACTCCCCAACTTCCAATAAATTTTAACTCCTTTCTTTGAAAAATAGATAAAATCCTTTGAAATGCAAGTTGTTGAGGGGTGATACTGGTATGACACTTACAGGTTTGATATTGCTGGCATCTCTGGCCACATTTGTTGAAGACCATGGATGCCCTTCTGAGCTACAGAGAAAACTAGCATATGTGAATAAAAGTAAAGCTGTAGTCACTTCAAAACCAAAGCACTGGCTATTAAAAAGCTGCTCTGTAGGTAAACTGTAATTAAATTACTCCTTGTGGTCAGGATCAGTGGTGCATCCACTTCCATTTGCTGTGTAGAGTCAGCAGTCTGTCACTGCAGATCTCAGTGGAGGTTGCTAAACTAGATCTTGCCAACTGAAGAGCTGTTGAACTCAGTCTGCTAACAACACGAGGTTGATTTACCCAAAGGGTGAGAAGATGAGAAGCTCTCCTCTCAGTTGTAGCCTGTGTAGCTGCTAACTGCATAAAGCATGTGCAGCTAAATTCCTGCTGCCATCAGTTGGCATTCCACATGGAACCACCTTTATGCAGTGTTGGGGAAAAACTCATCACACCTATTTGTTGGAAGCATTCTCTGAAGAGAATTGCAGTGCCTTCAGTTGGTTGGGTCTCCTGGTTTGGGTCCATTTGGACAGTACACCTGCCTTGGAGTGGACACGACCAGTTCTGTGGGCAGATAACATTTGGGTGGCTCACCCTAAAAGGAAGAGGCTAGAGCTTATAGATGTAGAAAAATTCCCTTCATGGTGAGGTAGGAGGAAGGTCCAAGAAACCCTGTGTTTCCCTGGTTCCTCTTCTGTATTTATCAGTTACCTTCTTGGAAGGAGAATGGAAGGACACTTCCCAGTTGAGCTCTTCTCCAGCTTCAGTTGGCCTTTAATTTTCATCACACACCCCCCAAAAAAATCAACTCTCACAGCAAAAGAAATTTCACACATGCTGTTAACTTAGACTTGAAATTCAAGGCATAAAGACTTTCTCCCTGTGATTAATGAAAAGATTAAAATCCAAACACTTAGATTGCTTGAAATGAAATCATTTTTCACAGGCCAGGTTATAAAGTGTGTCCTTCTGAAGCTTGGTGGGATTTTTTTTTGTCCTGAATTCATGCTGCTCTCTGTCACTGTAATTCAGCTTGAATTTTCTAACTGTTCAATTTGCCAGGAAGGAAAATTGCTGGAAGAAGTCAGCAAATGCTCAAGTCCAGTGCCTGCTTCTGTGGAGAATAAAAATGGGCATGCCTCAGAGTACCACAGAAGATTTTATTGTTATTTTTTATTGTTTATCCCCACTGGTACTTCCACTTGCACAGTGTTTGTGTCTATCCAGGAATCTTTACTTGCATACTGTAAATACACATCCCATATTGAAGAGGCTCCTTAAATACCTCAGTTTCCAAAGAAACCTGTATGACTTCAACTGTCAGAGCACCTTTGCAGCTGAGTTGTTGTGCAGACTCACTAACAGTGCAATGCTTCTCTCCAGCCCCCTCGCACATCTCATCCTGTGGTGAAGTTTTCCTGCACTGACTGTGAACCAATGGTGATTGACAAACTGCCTTTTGATAAGTATGAGTTGGAACCTTCACCACTGACTCAGTTTATCCTGGAAAGAAAATCCCCTCACACCTGCTGGCAGGCAAGTAGAGCGAATGCTGAATTGGGGTTGTTCATAGAATGTTGTTTTTTGTAGAGTTTATTCTCTAAGCTGAATTTCAGCAGACAATATTTGGGATTTATATACAATAAAATGTGTTTTATTGCAGGTATATGTGAGCAATAGTGCAAAATACAGTGAACTGGGTCATCCTTTTGGTTACTTGAAAGCTAGTACAGCGCTGAATTGTGTGAATTTATTTGTGATGCCTTACAATTATCCAGTCCTCCTTCCACTGCTAGGTAAATATCATCATATAAAAGTTTTCTTAGGTGGTAGGCAGTTGTAAGATTGATCCCATCTAAACATATTTCTGCAATTAATGCCAGTATTAATTACAGGCTATAGAGAGGTAGAATGTTAAGCAACTTACTTGTCATCAGTAACTTGTTTTACTTGTCACCAACTGGCCAGCCTTCATGACTCAGCCTCCCTGTGTCAGGTGATTTATTCCTCATTCTTTCTGCTCTGTTTTGGTCTCACTTATTATTTAGGAGGCATTTTTTCCCAATCTGTTGTCTCAATTACCAATTCAGTTTGATAAATACTTCATCAGGTTCCATCTTTTGGCTGCAAGAAAAGCCTTGTGCACGTGTATGTTTAGTGTAGTTGTACCAAAGTCCATACATTAATTTAAACATGAAGGATTCAACAGCTCTTTGAGAGTTTCCTAGATGCTGTGCTGTTCAGACATGCCTTTCATTTTGTTTTCTCTCTTTATAACCATCAGATGATTTGTTTAAAGTACACAAGGCAAAGCCCACGTTGAAATGGAGACAGTCATTTGAAAGCTATTTGAAGACAATGCCCCCTTATTATCTTGGGGTAAGATGACTTAAATGTGCTAGAAATTTCTATCCTATTATGTAGCTATACTTCTCTTTCATTAGGGGTGTATTCTCTGTTTCAAGTAGAAATATGTCTTGATTGAAGAGAGAATAGCTCAACTTCATCCCCACTGACACTTAGTGGTTTTGCTGGAGTCCTGTGGAATACTTAAGTTATGAAAAGTTCATCAGTTGTGACTTTATACAAGTGCTACCTCTGGTAATAATTGATTCTGTAGCAACAGAACAATCCTTTAAACCCCCCCCAAGAAAAGCTTCCCTGAAAGTCTTTGCTTTTCTACCTTTGAGGCCCTCAGTTTCTGTTTTAAATGGGTACAGCTTAGGTATGCAGCACTTATATGTGACTAGAAAATATATTCTGTGTTTCAGCCTTTGAAGAAAGCTGTGAGAATGATGGGAGCACCAAACCTTATAGCTGACAATGTGGAATATGGACTTAGTTACAGTGTCATTTCATATCTGAAAAAGTTGAGTCAGCAGGTAATGTTGAAGGAAAAGAGCAGTAAAAAGTTATTCTAATATCAGGATAATCTTAAAAGACTCAAGTTCAATGTCTTTGCAGGAAGAAGGAGCAGAAAGAGCAAGTTAATATCTTCCCATATGCAACTAGTGAAGAAGTATTTCTGTTTCTGAATTGAAGAAAAACTTAATATTTAAATATCAACTGTATAGCCTGAGCTATAGGGATAGATATGGAAGTGCAAATTGAGATGATTATTTTTTTAACATTTATTTAAGGAGCATTTTTACTTGTACAGATAGTAATGTACCTTTGTCCAAAAGAAAACATGTTGTCTTACCTTAGATGTTAAAGATGTTCTAGCATTTTCCCAGAAAATAGCAATTTGTACTTTGTGCAGCTGAATCAGAAGGTGTCACTTTTTTGGCTTGTGAAATTAAATGGGATCTGTCCAGTAAATATCAAGTAAAGTGACACGGGTGAGAATCTCAAGGATACAAATGTGGCAAGTGACCTTGTGAAGTTACTGCCTGTGTTCAGGATAGTGCCCATATCTCTGACTAGTCTCCTGCACCACCTAAAGCATTTCTGCCCTGCTACCACCACTTTGATTTTGTTGAACTGTGCATGTTAAGCTTTCTCCTTCAAGAGAAGCAAATGATTCAGTAGGCTTGAAACTTCAAAAAGCAGGAATGCAATTACTTGTAATTTACCCAACGAGTTCCTGTGGACCAGCTTTTTCTTAAAACTCTATAAATGCTTGGTTTAGGACACAAACATCTTGAAGCTGATAGTGTATCCTGTTAAATCCTAGTCCTACTGCTCATATTATCTCTCAACCTGGAGGTCTGGGACTCCTAAATACACTGGAAAATGTATTTAACCCCTTAAATTCTGAAAGGCACTGCCCGTGGAGACTCAGTTTTCTTAATCAGTACCTATTCCAATTTTTAGTAGTCTGTAAATTTATCTGAAACTCCAACACTGGCAGGTGTATTACTAAATTACTTTTGACTTTCTCCAACTGTACTCTGCCAAAAAGCTGAACATGTTTAATTTTGGTACAAATCTCACCTACTCTTTGCCTAGTCAGACAGAATCTGGTGTTATTTCTTTGCTTCTGTAGTGTTTATTTGTTACTGTAGAAAACAGCCTTGTGAGGACAGGCAGATTTCCCACGGATGACTAGTCAGCTGATGGTAATTGATGAAAATAAAAGCATTGCATGCATCTTGGTGCTTAGATACCATCATGGGCAGCAGAGGAGAAATATGCAGAAGCCCTAGGTGCAAACTGTTCACTAGATTGTAAATGGTTATGTATTAAACACTCCTTAAACGTTCATCCTGCTTATGATCATCGTGGTGTGTTAGCACATTGTTGAATCTTCTAGGTAGGCATTGAAAATGAATTAAGTCTGACTAATTCTTTGAAGAGCATCTTGTCAATTGTATTTATTTATTTATTTCAAATTAAGGCCAAAATAGAGTCCGATAGAGTCATTGGCTCTGTAGGCAAAAAGGTAGCGCAAGAGACTGGAATTAAGGTCAGAAGCAGATCACACAACCTGTCTATGGCACATAGGAACGATTTTCAACAGCTGCTACAGGGGATTACTGGGGAAATTCCTCATAGACCTCTAGACCTCAATATGAAGGAGTATGCTGGGTTCCAAATAGCTTTGCTGAATAAGGTAAGCACCACTGTGTGTAATGTTGTTATTTTCAATACACTTCCATTGAAATGCTGGATATGGGTACATTCCTGGTATTAATTGCCACTTCCTTTACTGGAACTGTAGGATTTGAAACCTCAGACTTTTAGAAATGCTTATGACATACCCAGGAGAAATCTTTTGGATCAGTTAACACGAATGAGATCTAATTTACTGAAGAGTACTCGCAAGTTCCTCAAAGGACAAGATGAAGGTCAGATAACAGTTTACTTCTCTTTTTCTAACCATGATAGAATTATTGCTAAAAGTAAAATGGAGACCCTAACAAATAGCATAGCATTTGACAACCTAGTGGATGTCTGATGCTACCATTGGGGGGTTAGATTTATTCTTTTTATTCCTCCTTTGTAACTGGCTGGAAGGAAAAATAATGAGGGTAGACCAGACTGCAGCTTCACTTCACTCCTTTAATCCAGAGGAGACTTGGGCTTTTACACAAGATTCTTCCTTCACTGTTTTTCCCAACTTTAAAGATGTACCTGAGGGGAAAGGGAGGGAAAAAATCCCAGGACAGTTGTGAACATTGCCATCTCTCTCCATAGAAGTGGATTATGGGCAGTAGAAAAGTAAGCTTGCTCACTGGGTGCTGTCATGGTGATTCTTTTTTCCCTTTAGCCCAACAGCAGATAGGTCAGTAGTCTGCTGATTTGCTTCTTTATCCTGTGTCTTCTGGCACTGCTTTATGGCATCTACCAGAAAATGATGGAATAAGTGGAGAAAATGAGAAGGGCAATGCAAGTGGAAGTGCATATTATGTTAGTCTTGCCCCTGCTTAGGTCAGATAAACATTTGTGATCAAGTGAGAATATAGTGAGAAATGCAGGGAAGTAGCTCTTTGGAGAGGGGGTTAAATCCCATAAAAACTAACATTGATTTCTTTTTCTGCTGTCTCCAAGGCTTGGTAACTTGAACCCCATAACAAGTTTAGAATCAGCTCCTATGGATTTTAACAATTTGTTGATTCCAGTGGTCAAAAAATCCCCCTTGCTTTAACAAAGTCTCAACAATTCAATTTTGGGTGCCTTAAATGGGGCAGAGTTAAAATCAAAGCCATATGCAGCATGGCATTACTACTCTGCATTAATGTATCTTTTGCTTGTAGTAATGCTGAAGTAATAATTTCTTCCCAGTCTCATTTTTTCCCACTTATCTACCCCACTGCAAAGTTAGGGGACACACTGGAAAACTTAACATCCATGTATGACAGCTGCTGTCCTAACATAAATACACAAGACATGCACTGATCCATTTAAACAAGCTTCCTGCCCTCAAAACACGATGTCACAAATACCAGTTAGGCAAGGATAATGGTGAGTTTTGTACATCTTGTTTTGTTAATGCCTTGTGAAGTGGATTATTGCCTGAATAAGGTGAGCAGCATCTTCACCAAACCCTTCTGTCTTGATAGATCAAGTTCACAGTGTGCCTATAGCACAGATGGGGAACTACCAGGAGTATCTAAAACAAGTCCCCTCTCCACTCCGAGAACTCGATCCCGATCAGCCACGAAGGCTTCATACCTTTGGCAATCCATTCAAATTGGACAAAAAGGTGACTTTTCTTGCTCAAAAAACGTGCTGGTGTGTGTGCTCTGCTGCTTAGACCATTCAGTGTCCTGGGGAAACACTTTCAAGTGTTTGGAGAAGCACTGCTTACAAGAAAATGTGGTGGATATTTTTCCATCTATAGTATCTTATGGAGAGCAGTCTTTATTGGAAAACATGTTTCCTTTACCAAACCTCCCCCCTAAAAAGCTTCTTTGTCCCTTTGAGACCCTCCCTTTTCTCCAGATCTGTCTTGGACTGGAGTGAATTACCAATATCCTTTTGAGCTCTTCTTTTAAATGCTTGAGTCACTTTGCAGTTACTGAAAAGGAACTTTGACATCCCACTCAGTCTTGGCAGACTGCTGGATAAGGGCCTTAAGCACTTTGCTTTAGCCCAGGAAGGATTTGGTTGCCATTGAGACTCCAGTCCACAATGCTATGTTGTATATAGTTGCCCTACACACGATAAACATCAAAGCCCATTCATTGTATTTCCTCTTACCCACCTCCAATGCAAAGATGAAGAATTCTCCCCGTTCATTCCAGGGAATGATGATCGACGAAGCAGATGAATTTGTAGCAGGACCTCAGAATAAACACAAAAGACCTGGAGAACCAAATATGCAAGGGATTCCCAAAAGACGCCGTTGTATGTCCCCCCTGCTCAGGGGTCGACCGCAAACTCCTCCGGTTGTGAACAACCACATTGGGGGGAAAGGGCCACCCACGCCGACCGCGCAAGCACAGCCTGACCTTGTTAAACCCATCCCCATTCACAAAAGTAAGTGGTTCTTCACCCTCTTTGTAACTTTGCTGCTTTTAATATATGCAAAAAAAATGAGTTATGTGGAAGTAGCGTTGGTTGATTTCCCAAATAGGGGGATTTTTCTCTCTTGTGTTTGAAAATGAAGTGTGTGTGTGTGCAAAAGGGGTTGATTACAGAAAGGGTTAATATAGAAGGCTCTTTCCCAGTATAAACAATATATTTCCTGTAGTAAATGAGCCAGTGTAAACCATCAGAAGGGTGTTCTTCCTTTGCCTGGCAATTCAGATGCTCCCAGGGTATCCCAACGTGAAGTTCACTTGAATTCTGCTGCGGTGCAGTGGATTCATTTCCCTTGGTGTGGTGTAACAGTCTTGCTCCCTATTCAGCACTGAAGGAAACTTGGTCAGGTCAGTTGGATGGGGACAAGCATGTCATAAAAAGCACCTGTAAAATGTGTTTTTCTTTTGCTGGTACTCCATATAGCAATTTCCCTTTATATAAAAAGAATCCACCTGTGATTTTTTGATTTTATTTATTTTTTAACCCAGTAGTTGCCAGAAGATGCAGTAACATGCTCAGTGTTACAACCCACCAAGGTGTTTTCTTATGCCTGGCATGTACAGTAAACTCTCTGAGCTGTAGCACAGCTCACAGGAGTTTAATACTGAAGTGACTCTCTGACTTCTATCAGATGAAGAATGTGAAACTGGCAACTGTAATCTTGGTCTTTTTTTCAGCATCAGAAACGAATAATGAGGTTACAATGGATGATGTGGTTGAGAATCATGTCACAGACACAATTGCATCAGATGTTTTCCCAAATGCTGTGGATTCAGAGTTTTCAATGACCTCTTCTCCCTTCAACTCATTGGATCGACCGGCGGATCCTACGGAGGATGTAGGCCATGAACATTTAGGGAACAACTTGAATGTTGATGGGTTTTTGGAGAATCATGAGGAATCAAGTAGTAAAGAACAAAGTACTGAAGAGAGCTTGCCAATGTCTTCACCCAACAAAGGGAAAAAACCAGTGCATTGCAGAAGTTCCAGGGAGATTAATATAGAGCTAAGAGCACAAATCATGAAAGAGATCCGAAAACCAGGCAGGAGTAAGTATACCAAATTTCTCTTTCCAATGACTGCCTTGAGAGCTGGAGAAAGAATTACTATTAGATCACTCTTGTAGAAATAAACTGAACTGTGAGATTGAAGCAAAAGAAATTCCAAGCTGTATTTTAAAACCTCTGCTAAAAACTTCCAGGCTGAGTATTACTACGGCTGTCAGTGTTCATGCAAGTCATGTTTTCTGTATTACCAGTGTGAGAATTAACTCTTTGGATGCTCCAGAAAGATCATAAACAGTAGTACCATTGCAGTATGCCATTGCTACAGCTCTGGTTGATAGGAGATGCATCCTAAAAGCTGAATGAACTCTTGCATTCACTCAGATCTATTCCAACAGATACCTGTGTAGGCATTCAAGTAACTGTGATTTTGCTCTTCTTATCTTTAAGAATATGAAAGAATCTTCTTTTTACTGAAGCATGTCCAAGGAAGCTTACAAACCCGACTGATATTCTTACAAAATGTTATTAAAGAAGCTTCAAGGTAGGTGACTGAATTGTTTTAATCTTCTAAAACTGGCTTTGTTTGAAATCTGCTGACACAAGTATTTACACTGCAAGTAAATAATTCCCTAGGAAAAAAACCCAAAACACAGACAAGAAGTAAACTTCCTGCTGTGTGCTGCTTGCTCAGGGTTGTCTTTTTGCCTCTCTTTAGTCTTTATGTTAGCAGCTGTAGCTGCCAAATCACTGTAAAGGTGGATGGACAATGGCAGAGAAAGAGAAGTGATTTAGGAAATGATTCAGATGCCAAAGTTCAGGTGTCAGGGTACCTGCTAATTTGAAAAACTGATGGAACCACGTTTTATTCTGAATTAGTTTTTTCAAAAACAACTGCCATTCATTATTCTCAGCCTTGTCCTACATAGTTTTGAGATCCATGCTCCATAAAGATGTGTCTCTGCTCTTCAGATCTTCCTCCAGAGATACCACAGAGCCCTGTCTGAGGCTGCAGAAGCAGGAGGTAGTTTGTCTCTGGAGTAGAGGCACTTGCTGGGGATTTAAATCCCATGTTGTTAATCCATGTAGAAACTGTTATATAGCATCCTTAGACTGTCCATACTTGCTTAGCCTGCTTGCTAAGAGGAAAGAAAGGAGGAGAAATGTGTAAACCAGGAGAGTCTGAGCTGAAGTGAGCTAATAATGCCAGCATCTTGCTCAGATCATGACTAGAACTGTAACTCTGAGGCTTATTTGAGAAGCCTCAAAGAACAGTTGATTTTTTTCTCTGTTTTTATAGTAGTCAGCTTTTTTCCCCCCTGTGGCATTATCAAATACATTTTATGATTAAATAAAGTTATTTTTAGATAAAACTATGCTGAGAATTTAAGATACTCTGAGCATGGGACATTCATACACCTCCTCTAGCTTTTTCCTGCCAGCACAGTGGGACATAGAGATTTCTATAGGTCATGCTCTTCCTGTAGCAACAGTTCCTGTCTTTAATGTTCTGTCACCTGTCAGAGTTGTTCCATAGCCTGTAGGCTGCATGTGCTTCCTCACTGCCTCAGCACACCAACACAATCCCACAGCTCCTGGAGTCTGTGGCAGCCCTCAGTGGGCTTGGGATATTTGTGCCTTTAAAATCAGGCTCTTTAGATCATCTGTAGCTCTCATCTCTGTTGCACAGCCTCTCTATTCCAGTTAGCTTGAGTTGACTTTTTCCCTGACAAAATTTGGCAGCAGTTGGTTGTTGCTGTTGGATGCATGGGAATTAAATCTCCTCTCCCACCACAGCCAATGGTTTTCTGTATCTGCTGAGGGGAAAAAATGGCAATTCTGTTTCTGTTGACTGTTGGTAAACTTCAGTTTTGATTGGTTTGAGTGTAGGAACAGCTTCATCTCTCTCCTGTCCTAGATTAGATTTTAATAGTGTGGTCACTTTACCCACCTGCCTACAAACCCTGTGCAGTTCCCTCCTCCTTTCCTTATCCAGGCAAGCTATCCCATTTAACTCATGTTCCCTGCAGGAAACATTTCTAGGTTCTTCCAAGTTGTCAAGATGAGTCTTATTTTGGGAACTGATAGCTGACCTTTGCAGTGCTATGGAATGCAATTCAAATTTGGGATGCTTGCACTCTTCAGATGCTCAAAGGACCTCTGGCTCTGAACAGACCTAAAGCTCTCGAGCAGTTCAGCAGCAGAGTGTTGCTGCAACAACCAAGTGTTAAAACCAGTCCACTTTCCAGTGATTTAACCCCCAAAATTGAGAGTTGAGAGGAAAGAGGAAGTTTCTGAAACAATCCACAGGATTCAGCAATACCCACTCAGGCTAAAGTGCTGGCAAGGATTAATCCAGCCAATTTCAAACCAATAATGGAGCTTTGTGCTCAATAGCTACGACTCAAGGTAGTTTTATTATTAAGAGTACTGATATTCAGAGGGAAGAGTTAGAATCACAGCTTCAATTTTGTTAATTACAATATTTATTAATGTAGTAAATTGTTTCTGTTGCCTTGAAAGAAACCACAAGCTGTTTGCTGGAGGGTTCAGCATTTGGAAAATGTTGAAGGGCTTGACACAGTGAACTGGAAACCTGAATTCTTGTGCTGATGGTAATGTGAGCTTAGTTAACAGTGTGGGGTGGTTTTTCCCCCCACCTTTCACCAAGTTTTAAGTTTCTAGATGACTGCTGTTAACTTGGACAGGCTCTTCAGAGAGGCTTGAAGGTATCCTGGGAAGTAATGTTGTCCAGTGACTTGCACAGAAGACTGGCATGGTAAATTTTCACTAGGATTGTGTTACACTAAAGCACTTTGCTATTAGTTTAAATCATTTGACTTCAACTAGAGGGAATGAGAAGGAAGAATTCTCTATTTCCCAGGTTAGTACTTCTCAAGAAGCAGGGAGCAGCTGTGAAAGCAATGAGGAAGAGGGGAGGGGAAGCAGTACTTGGGGTCAGTGAGGAAACAGCTGATGAGAAGGATGGGCAAGGACCCCATATTCAGTGCAATGCTAAGGTGTTGGGAATGGGAGTTTGTTTACCCACAGTCAGCTGGGATTGTGGTGAGGTCTGTGGTTTGGGAATTAGGATAGGTACTGTGTTTTTGAGCCAAGAACATGGCCTGGGAGGCCTGGCTGGGACTAGAGGCTTTTGATGGGGTTTGGTGAGGCCATAGGAGTGAACTTGGCATGTCATTCAGAATAGTGCTGAGCTGAGAAAGCCTCTGATCTTTTCATTGCTGCTTATCCTTGAGTCTGGCTGCTGAAGCATCAGTCAGAAGTGGCTTCTCAGATGCAGAAATGTCCCAAACATTGAGGAGCTGTGTGCTGAGGGTGTAAACAAAGGTGACAGAATGGTCTGCTGCTCAAATTTATGTAATCCATGTGGAAGAGAATTGCAGAGACTCCAGGGATGGATTATGTCTTTAATTTCTTTCTCAAACTTTTAAAGTTCTATTTTATTGTCAGGAAATCAACTTGGCACTCTAATGGCTATTCCTTCACTGGTACCACCTTACAGAATCATAGCATTGTTTGGGTTCAAGAGACCTTTAAGATCACCAAGTCCAACTGTTAACACTGCCAGGTCACCACTAAACCATGTCCCTCAGCACCACGTCTCCTTGTCTTTTGAACATCTCCAGGGCTGGTGCCTCCACCACTTCCCTGGGCAGCCTGTTCCACTGCCTGACAACATTTTTGATGAAGAAACTTTTTTCCAAATGGCAAAACTTGAGGCCATTTCCTCTTGTCCTATCACTTCTTACTTAGGATAAGAAACCCTCAGCCTCTCTTTTTCAGACTAAACAGCCCCAATTCTTCCAGCCTTTCCTCACAGGNTTTCTGCCCAGCAGCTTTCCAGCCACTGCTCCCCCAGCCTGGAGCTCTGCCTGGGCTTGCTCTGACCCAAGGGCAGGCCCCTGCTCTTGGCCTTGTTGAACCCCAAGCCATTGGCCTTGGCCCACTGCTCCAGCCTGTCCAGATCCCTCTGTAGAACCTCCCTGCCTCCAAGCACCACGAAGGCTTGCAGCTAATCCCCAAAAGCTGTTGCTGCCTTTAGAATTACAGTCCTTCTAACATGTATTTTATGTATGGACATGCATTTTATTCCTGTTACTGTGCTTTCTTCTAAATACAGGTTTAAAAAACGAATGCTGATAGAACAACTTGAGAGCTTCTTGGAAGAAATCCATCGGAGATCCAATCAGGTCAACCATATCAACAGCAGCTAAGAAACACTGCATCAAGAGAGAGCCACAGCAGGGCACTGCTGTCCCTACTTGCATTCATTTTTGATATGCACTCTTATCTCCTGTTCCTATACCTGAAAGAATGAGAAGCTGCTCTATAAAGTGATGAGAAAAGTATCCATCATCTTTTTTTTTCTTCTGTTATTTTTGTAATGTGAAAAATATTACAAACCCATTTTTATTTAACTAAAAGGAGAACTTCTTGCTTGTCATGGACTTAAGTGTCACTTTTCCCTCAGGTTCTATTTTTCTTAATCCAACCTTCAAAACTATCACCTCTTAAGGTTGAACTTTGCCAAAAAAAAGTTGCTTTGTAATTTTCAAAGAAAAAGAAAAAGGAAAAAAAAAAAAGCACATGCATTAAACAAGGTAATGTTTTGTATATACAGTTATTTTGGATATATTATTGTAAGTTGTATAAATGTATTTTGAAAAAAAAAATATTTAAGAAAAGCACTTTTGTTATTCCATCAATAAAAGCTCTATTTTAATCTTTGTGTAGGATTGAGCACAGTTTTTATTGGAGTTGTTCATTTTGCCTTTCCTTTCCCCAGTTTATATCATCTACTAGCAGTGTTGAAGGATGAGGATCAGTTTTGTTTCCCTGGACACTCTGCTCTTAATCAGAGAACAAGAGAAAGGAAGCTGATGCTCAGTGGCAACTACAGTAGGAGGATACCTTGTGCACTTTCTGCTTCACCATCAGCTGCCTGGCTTTTGTGAGGATATCATGTCACAAAGCAGGGGTCAGCCTCTGAGTTTGTCTGGGTTAGAAGTTTTTTAGTGTTTGCACCCTGACAGTGCTGCTGCTTGGACACAGCCTATCCCTGAATGCTTTCCTGGCCCTGCCTTTCCTCTCAGCTAAACACTCTCAACTTCCTGTCTGATTAAGGGGGAGCACCTCCCCTTTTCCTAGGAGTCTGTGCTTTGCCATCCACAATCATTATGGGCCTGGCTTGCTGATCCCTGTGCCATGAACCATTGACTCTTGTATGAAATCCTCACTGTATCCCAGTGAGCCAGAGGAAGCAAAAGGCATTTTTCTAGATGCTTTACTCAGTATTCTCCAAGAATCTCCATTCTATGTTGCATTCACTTAAAAAAAATTAATAATAATTAAAAAGGAAAAGAAAAGGCAGTTAAAATTAGCAGTACTACCTTGTTTGGTCACTGAGTAGCTATTTTTTATATTTATTCCCTCAAATATTTATATGCTTACTCTCTTTGCTGGCTTTGTGGTGCTAATGATTCCTAGGCAGCTATAAGTTTCCAACAGAGTGTACAAACTAAGAAGTTAGTGGAGGGCTTGCTCACTCTTAGTCTTGCAAAAGTGATATTGTTTAAAACAGTTTTCTTAATAAATACATCTTATGTAGAATTTAATTGAAGGAAATCTCACCATAGGAGGAGCTGCAGGCAGTTTATTGATCTAGTGTTTATTATGAAGGGTTTGTAACTCTTCCTAGAAAGAGCACTGAACCTGAAAATGAAAAACAAAATGAACATTTCAGTTTGGGACCATATTTTTCAAGTGTAGTACAGTTGAAGTACATCAGCTAAGCCTGGAACTAGCACACTTGTGATAATTCATGGCTTGTATAGAAAAATAACAGCTTGCCTTAGAATAACCTGGACAGTGCTGTATTAAAAACCAAAAGGCCTTTCCCAGTAGCTGGTAGCCCAAGCCAGAAATGTGCCCAAACCTGAAACTTAGACCCTTGGCTAAAGAATTACCTTGGAACTGAACAAAACAGAGCCTAAATTAATTCCTAGTGTGGTTACAGAAGAGATTATTCCAACCCCTTGAATGAAATCACTGCCTCTGATTGAATCTGTGGTTCAGTTTTGTATTGCCTTTACCTTACCTGTCCTTCAAACGTGTTCAAATCTGAAATTTGGGGTTAAAACCAAGAAAATTTTCCCATTATTTCTGGCAGAACTACACTAAGTCTTGGAAAATGTACTTCTGCTTTTACTAGGTGACTGATGCAAGGAAGACTTTTGCCCTATATAAAGATTCATTGTGAACTTTATGGGGATAGTAAGTTTTAAGTACCCTTTAAGTTAGGTTAATAAAAATGTATTAAGAGATCATCTCACTTTTTCCCCTTTTCATACCTGAACTTCAGTCACTGAGTCTGGATGAACAAAACAACTGAATGTCTTCAGTTTGTGCATTAAAAAGCTTAAGTTAGAGAAATTGTCTTCTGAATTTGAGTCTATTGTGGAAGGAATGTATTTTATGTTTCACATAAATCCTCTTTTACAATCTGATTGCCTTCCTATTCATACCTATATCCTGTAAACTAAACAGTTTTATTCACTGAAAGCAGTTTGTTCTTAACCCTGAAGAGCTTGTGGCTCAGGTTTTCTAGATCAGCTTTTTCTTTTGCCAAGTAAAAATACTTTTATTTATTGCTTGGTCATGATTGCCAGGGCATATTTAATACACCTCCCCTACAAAGATAGTGCTCATCTCTCTAAAAAGTTGTCTGCATTTTGATTAAAACATAAAATAGAGGTTTTTAAAGCAGGATGGAATGAGACCTAGAGGGAAGAGAAACTTGTTTCTGCATATTCTGAGCTGGAGCTGGCTAAAAGATTGTTGGCTGTCAGAATTTCTGAGCTATCCACCTGGAAATTGCTGAGGTAGGAACAAATACAGGCCCTGGTGCCTACAGAGAAAAATCAATTTGCTATCTGCCATCTGCATGGGTGTGAATGTTTCATTTATGGGAAATACTGGTATTTTAACTTCTAAATGTATTAATCCAGCTGATCCATCCCCTTTTAATTTGTCAGTCCCTCATCCTGGGGCATTTATGATCTGTAAGATCTTTAGAGCACCTATAATTACAGCAGAAACCTTCTCGAGCACATGCTGCACATACATATGCAAACTTGAGCTCAAGAAGTTCCACCTCAACAGGAGGAGAAACTTCTTTGGTGTGAGGGTGCCAGAGCCTGGCAGAGGCTACCCAGAGAGGTGCTGGAGTCTCCTGCTCTGGAGACTTTCCAACCCCCCTGGATCTGTTGCTGTGTGGGCTGCCCTGGGTGCCCCTGCTCTGGCAGGGGGGTTGGACTCCAGGATCTCCAGAGCTCCCTTCCAACCCCACCATGCTGTGAATCTATACAGAAGAAACTAACCTGGCTTCCCTGACCTCTACCATGCCTTCCTCTGAAGAAATTCAGCTGTATTCTTTACGCTTTAAAAACCATAATCCCCTTATTTTGGTGGTGGTTGAAATTTCCTTACTGGAGGAATGGGAAGCTCTTTACAATGAACTTGTTACTGATTGCAGTGCTACTTGTGAAGGATTCCTCTGCTGACGTGGAGAAGGTGCCTACCTGTGTTAGCATGTCTCAGGAGAAATGTGAAAGGTCTGTCTGCTTTGAAAACAGGCGCTCGGGATCTCTTTAGCAGCACCATTGCTGTCATGGAACAAAGAGAACATGAGGCAAATGTGTCTGGTTTTAGTCCATCTTCCACAGTGCCCTCAAGCTCTGAGGTTTTTAGTACCTTGAGGTTTGATTTGCTGCTCTGCTTTAAGAATAAACCAACTAGTTTATTCCACTAGTGAAATGCAGCCAGGTGAAGGAGCAAGCCAAGTCTCAGACTGCATTAAAATAGGATGTCAAAAAACCCCTCACAACCCAATACTAAACCCCCCCAGATCTGGATTATTTTTTAATGAGCAGTTAAAACAATGAAACTTCATGGAAAAGACTCAGTAAAACTGGTTTGAGTGATACTCTTCCAGTGCATCTAAAAAAACCACCCAACTGCCTATTTTAATTTTCCAGCTGCCATCAGCTTCTTTGCTTGATCTAACTGGAGTTAAGACAAGTTCTGGCACTGGTTTCAATGGGATAAAGGTCTGATGCCTCCTTGCTGTTACCCTTAGTCTTTGGCATATAATTGAAGCCACATAAAAGCTTTTATTTGGTATGGGAATTACCAGAAAAAAATAATAAAAATATTAGTGCTCCTCTGGAGATGAAAATTGTCATAAAATTGAAACCTCCCAGCCTTGCAGAAAGGTTATTGTAGTTATGGCAAATTCTGGATTTCTTCTTGAAAGCAAGGAGGAGAAATCATCTGCCTGCCCTCGAGGACCACCAGCATCTGTGATGTGCATATGGAGCACATCTACAGCTGGCACAGCTCAGGGAAGCAGGATGTGGTTAAGGATCACCTTTCTGCTGTGCTGATGTTCAGAGAACTTGAGGACATCTTCAGCCACTCAGGAGAACCATGCAAGTGGCAGGGGTGTCCAGGTCAGTAATTTTAGTTGTGCATTGCCATGGAAGATTCCTGTTGAGGTGTCATGCAGCTTAGAGAGGTCATTTGCTGGCTCTGTGGTCCAAGTTGAGGTTCTACTGGAGAGCTCCCCAGGCAGCCAGCCAGGCTGCCCAGAGAGGGGGTGGAGGCCCCATCCCTGGAGCCATTCAAGGTCAGGCTGGATGGGGCTCTGAGCACCCTGCCCTAGGTAGAGATGTCCCTGCTTGTGTAGGGAGGTTGGACCAGATGACCTCTGGAGGTCCCTTCCAGCCTGAAACATTCTGTTAGCAGAACCTACTGCACACCAAAGTTGTGCTTCAAAGTGTGTAAGAAACAAGCCCATCTTCATGAAGGCCAAACCTTCCCATCGTTACCTTCAATGCTAACAAAGAGATCATCTTCAAAACACAAACCCTGTCCAGTTCAGGAGCTGCAGAGAAAATGGGGGTGACCTTTTCTTATTCTTTGCTTTTATGATCTGAGCAAACAGAATGAACCAACAGAAAAGTAAGTGGTTTACTTTCTCAGAATGGATTTTCCCTGGGCTGGTAAAGCCAGTTTTCACTTGAGCTTTTACATGTTAGTCTGAGATCAAAAACCACAGGGTTCTTGTGAACAGTTACTAAGGTAAAATGGAATAAAAGTTTAAATTTAGGTTAGGCATACAATTAAATGCTAACATGTTTGGGTTGGGGTTGGGGTTGGGTTTGAGCTGAGGTTGGGTTTGGGTTGAGGTTGGGTTTGAGCTGAGGTTGGGTTAGGGTTGAGGTTGGGTTTGGGTTGGTTTGGTTTTGTGTTGGCTGGTTTCTTTGGGTTGCTTTTGCTGTTTGTTTTTTGTTTGTGGTTTTGGGATAATTTGTTGGGTTTTTTTCTTCTTTTATTTTGTTTTGTTTTGTTTTTAAAGAGGATTGGTAGGGTTTTTTTCTGTAGTGATAATCTCCAGAAGTGAGAAGTCAAGTCTGTGTATTTGATTTACCTGTAGCTCCTGATGCCTCTGTACCATCTTCTGTTATTTCAATCTCTGCTTTGTGAATAGCTTCTGAAATATAAAGACTATCTTGCTCTGCAAAAAAACAGAAATTAATAGCTATTTTCTGAATTTCAGAGGATTTCTTTTAATTTTGGAATTCTTTTTTTCTTTTTTTTTTCCTGCAGAATCTAAGGATTGCAAAATTCTTAGGTATTTCAGATGGGCACCTAATTCAGTGACTGAAACTGAACAGCCCTAGAAGCTGACTATGCCAAAGGATTCCAGTCCCTTGGTGTTTAACAATATCTGTCATGTTATTGGCTTTTCTTCTGTCAGAAATTCCTCTCACTGGCTCCTTTAGCACACCATGTTCAGACAGTGCAGTTTAAAGCTGCCTTTCAGTTGCTTTATCTCTATCTGGCTTCCCCATTAGAAGATCAGTACTAATTTTGCTGTGACTCTTGAGTTTTCATGTGTGTGCCTAATAATAAGCCAAAAGAGTCATGTAAATCTTAAACTTATCTGCCTGAACATGGCCTTTTTCACCAGCTACATCTTGCTTGGTAGCCCAAGTTTGAGTTTGAGAGGTCTCCACGTTGTGGTGGAAATCAAGGTTGCATGGTGAGAATGAAAACTAACACAATGAACATCTTGAGGAGCTGTTGGAGGGAAGATTGCAGAGAAAAAGTCCTGTTCAGGAAGAAACAATGGGACTGTGACATGAAATGGAGCTTGGAAAAAGTGAATTCCTCAGAAGCATTCCCTGGAGAGTGTTACAAGTCTGCTGCTCCCTACCTGACAGCAGAGGGCAGAAAACAGGGAAGGTTGAGAGGTTTTTATTTTCTTGTCTAAATCTGAGGATCAGATCTGACAGCTGAGAAAAAGGAAACACTAAAAGAGGATTTTATCTGTTTCTATCTCAATTTTGTCCAGTCAAAAATCTTCAGTGGAAACAATCAAGACAAAACTGGTAAGAGGCAGAATTTAATTAAATAAATCTAACAAATTTTGGAGGAAAAATGTAGAGTAGAAGCTTTCAGGTGTAAAAAAGATATTCCAGTTCTGAAATGAAGTAACACATTTGTTTGCTAAATGTAACCTGAGAGTAAATATTCTGAATATTATGGCTTCTGTTAAATAAAGGGACTGAAAACTCAACCTGCTCTCCTTCCAACTCTATCTATTTGTTAATAAAAGATAAGCCTTCATTTTAAACTTTACCTCACTTAACTGCAGACCATCATAGCTCTTCTATAACGACACAGAACTGAGTAGTGTAAGAGTAGAACTGAGAAGGGCTTCTACACATCCCTTAATCCATAACCCCACCACGGGCAGGATCAAATCCTTCCACAAGCCTTTCCCTGAGTGACAAAAGCCACTGAGCTGCATACAAAGCATCAGGTTTTCACTCTCTCTCTGGGCAGTTACCACTCTGAGTCTTTGCTGTAGGCAGAAATGACTGAACTGAAATAATTTGTGTTGTTGGAAGGAGTCAAAAGAAAAAAAAATAGGTAGAAAATTTGGATTCTTTTTGTACTTAAATAGGAACAAAAGTTTTTCAAAGAGCAGAATAGTCTCAGACTTCAAAAGCAAGACAGTTTGCAATCATTAACATCAGTATTTTGGCAAAGGGAAAGTGTAATTGAATATAATAAAGTATATGCAAAAGTAGAATGTTATAATTTAATAACTGGATTATCAAGACACCAGTATTGTTGGCAGTGTCAGGAGCTGGAACACAGACTTGTTGGGCCAGCATCTCCATTAAATGGCTTTTTAAAACCAAACAGGAATGGAAGTTGTACTAAATTCCTGAATAAACAACTGTTTTCCAGGCTTTGCAGTTTTAAAGAGAGAAGAAAGAAAAAAAAAAGGAAAAAAATAGATAGCAAGACCAAAACCAACCCTGCCCCACTCTTTCCTGCAAGGCAAGAGCTCGAAATACAATTGTTAATAATGAAGTAGAAAAGTTGAGTGTGAATTGTGTTAGAGTTCCACAGAGGAAGAAGTGCAATCAATTCAGAAGGCTGAATCATTCAAATCTGAGAGCCTACAACTGTTGGGTCACTGATCATTTTTGGTTCTGCCAAAGCCTCTTACCTGAAATGCCTTTAAAATTAGCAGTGATGGGATCAAATGCATCTCTAATTCCCAAGGCAGCAAAAACTGTCTTTAGGTCAAAAAAGCTTTGGATACTGAACCTGAAATTAATAAGGTAGATTATTTAAATGCAGGATTTGTAGTGTTGGAGAGCTAAGAGGTAGAACAGATGCAATTTATTTCAAGCCTTTGCACTTCATCCCTCTAGTTCTGGATGTCAAATGCGTTCCCTCTGATGAAGTATCCTGTGCAGAAAAGCAGCTCATCTTCACCCAAAGACATTAACAGGAGGAATCCCTCCCCTCCTCCTACTGCAATCAGAGCCCCTCTCACTCATCTTGACACATGAACTCTGCATCTCCCCAAGTGTCCTCCCTTTAACCATCTTCTTTAATTTTTTCTTAGCTGTGGCAAAGGGGCCTTTGAAACATTTGCCAAAGATTAGCTCAGAGAAAAAGAACATTCAGGTACAAATTGTGGTTCAGCTTTGTTAGGATGAGGAATGCATGTTAATGGAATTCATTTTTGATCCACAGAAGACTCTCCTGCACCTGATTCCTGTGCAATTTCATTGGAATAGATGATGGAAAATACCTGCCAGGAAACGTGCATTTGTTAGTGGTGGTGAGTGACATGGAAAATGGGTGGCTGAAACTTGCTCTGAGCACAGAAAGATGAGGATCACTGGTGGGGGGCCCCAAGTTCTCTGAAGAGTATTTTATAGTACACTAACAAGCTGAAAAAAATAACCTGTTGAGGGTTATTTTTAAGGTTATATATTTATTCTTCCTTAAGCAAAGAGAAAAATGGAGTGTGGGAGAGGGACGGGAGCACTTCTCACTTTTAGATCCTTAAGGGATTTTTATCCCCCCTACAAATTTTAAGGAAAAGCTGTAGGATCAACTGAAACACTTGGCTTTTTGAAACAGTACAGAGCATAGGAGAAAGTTGTGGCATTCTCTGCTCACTTCTTCAGGGATTAAGAAAGGGCTAGAGCTTTTCTGATCACATGATGAATAACAAGATTGGAAGCACCTCACTGATTTAGCCTCACACCTTGCTGGTGTCAGTACAACCACACAGAGTTTGGACAACTGAAGTAGTGAAGTCACCTTGGAGCATCAACATTGCTTACCTAGGCAGAAAAATGTCCATCTTGGTCCTCTTTAAGCTGTTGGCCCAGAGGGTTATGGTTTTGGCAGAAAGGTGAGACTCAATCTGGGACAAGGATACTTGCTTGTGGCTTGGAAGCACCAGGAACATGCTGAGTCTCTCCCCCAGGTAGGGTAACTCCACCACACTGAAACCCTCCAGAGCTGAAGTCTGGAACTGGCCTGTGGGTGGGCAAATAGAGATCTTATTTCATCATTCAAGTGGGGAAAAAAAACCCCAAAGCCACAACCTGAGCCTGGGTCAGCAGACACTTCAGAACCCTTGGTGATAAGGGGTGTAATGAGTTCTCTCTAATGCCTGGGCTCTTGCAGCCAGCTCAGGTTGCTCTTAACTCCCAGCACGTAGCTCATCTGAACAGAGCTGACTGGGTTAAAATAAACAAATCAAAGCAATCCATCTCTCTATATATTGGCAGAAGAATGCCAAGGGCAGAGATGGTACCTGAAGCACTCTCAACAGAGCATGGATAGTTTCTGACTGTCTCAGAGTAGTAGCTGCTCCCCTTCCTTGGAGTTTAAAAAGCATTCCTGAGGCAATGATAGTGACTGGGTAGATACTGGAAGAAATTGCTATCTTTCCTACCTTTAAAAATCATTTTTAACCTTCTTTCAAGGAACAACTGGCTCCATTAAACAATAAAGTGGTTAGGCTTACACATATTTAAGTACCACATTTCTTGTGATTGAAAATCTAGGCTTAAACCATCAAAATCAGATGAAGGTGATAGAAATTAGTCTCAAAAGAAAGAGCTGGTGGGCTTCTGAACTAGTAACTAGATATGCAACAATTTGTAGCAGCTATTTAAAAGCACCATTTGAATTCTGTATTCCAATGACCCATAAGTCTAGGCATTTCTAATAGACCCTCTGAAAAAAATAGATTCAATGATCACAATTCTGCTTTCTTATTTTTTCATCTCTTAACCCAATAAATAGCATTTCAGAATTGCTCAACAATATTTAGCAGGCCAGGAGTTAAATACAAGTTGCAAGCAAAGAACTTATCATTGCCATTGCTGCAGGACATCCAAAATATTTAATCTACTCCCTCTTCACCCAGCTTTAGTAGTTTCAAGGGTAGATACTCTTGCTTTTTGGGTCAGTGGTCATAAATACAGAATATAGGCAGTTTGTGTTCATAATACCTAAATATTTGCCAATAAATAAGTAGCTATAGGATGTCTTAAATGTTTAGTGTGCAACACTGGTTGGTTTTGCAGGTCTGGATTCGTTGGTGATTGTGTTATTCTGCTAGATTAAATTTTAGGCTCTTGGACTTGCCCTCCCACCACACAACGTGGAGAGGTTAAAACCACCTCCACATGGACCACTTTGCCAAGAAAAATCCTTCTGGTCTCTTGGACAGGAGAAGGGGTGGAGGTTTTAAAGTAATAGAAGGGAGCTTTTGACTGGAGAGGAGTCACTGAAGTGGTGAGAAGTTGAAGTGGTGAGACACTGGCCCAGATTGTCCAGAAAGGTGGTAGAATCCCCATCCCTGGCACCCATTCAGGTGAGGTTAGATGGGGCTCAGAGAAACCTGCTCTAGTTTTAGATGTCCCTGTGCAGGGGGGTTGGAGCAGATGACCTAGGAAGGTCCCTTCCAACCCAACCCAGTCTGTCTGTAATGGGCAAGCAGAGACTGACACTTGTAGTGCAGTGGACATGAGTATTTAATCTGTGGCCATGCTGGTATGTTACAGCCAGCACGTTGTGCACAACCATTACACAAATCTTATTTGTTAATTAGAAAGAAAATCAAAAACTTGAGATTATCAAGTAAAAAACCTTTAGCTTTTCTAACCTGAACTGCTTTTGAGCATCCCATAAGAATTAGATATTTGAGAAATCAGTACTCACATCTAGTTCACAAATTGCTTGGACCAATAAGTACATAAAATAGCTGCAGTGTTTCTAATGCTTGTGCAAATACTGATGTTGACATTTTCTTGAAGCAGTGTTAATTGTCCCCGGGCTGCTTTGTTCTGCTTGGCTGTGCTAAAAGGGTAAACAATGTGGTAAGTGCTGAGATCAGTAACAGGCCACAGCTGATCTGTCTTGCTCTGGGTTTTTATCCTGATGGTAGAGAGCTGCTCTAATCTGATAATGAAGGAAGGTGATCTCGTGCCTCTGATGTATCAATTTCAAACTGATTTCTTAGAAGGGTTTTTAGCATTTCTAGTGACAGTGGCTGAACTGGGCCTATAAAATCTGACAATCAGGGAATTCTAAGTGGTCCCTGTCACGTCAACTTTCCTCAAAAGCCACTCTGGCTGCAGAGAGCTGACACATTTCAGAGCAGATGAAAAGGTAATTCCAGTATTTTGCTTAAATTTTGTTTTCTTTGCAAATATTTCATAATCCAACTACCTACTTATGGATGATAGGATGGAGTTCTTGGATATAGGACACAGTTGACAGGCACAACTAACAATTTCCCATCGAATTTGTGAGGGCTCAGGGGCAAATATATGGTCAGTCTGCAGCTCAGCTGCTGAATTCTGCTCTTTACTGGTCTTTACCCAAGACCTCCATTTGTATAAGCACTGCCAGCCTCCTGTCTTCAACCATTTTAGATCTCTCACTTCTTTATCTCACTCTACTAAAAGATGAAGCTTGAAGGAAAGGTCTGTTCCTGAGCTGATGGCTTTGTGTTAGTCCCAAGAAACTTGTTGAAGTGAATAGCTCATGAAGCAACAAAGGCTGATGCTAATCCAGATTTCACAAGCAGCAAAGGCCCCGCCGTGAGGTGGTGAAACAAAAGCAGGAGAATTCTGGTTCAGAGATAAAAAGGCACAGAAATAATGAGTGGACAACTGCCTGCCTGATGTGACTGCTGAGCAGAAAAGGAAAATGACTTAGCCATGTAAACAAGACAAGAAGGAAGGAAGAATGGTGCTGCTGAAGACCAAGAATTTAATTTCTTTTAGATTCTTCCCAATTATTTGCCTGAAGCGATGGGGAAGAAATAATCTGATGATCTAGCAAAGCATAATAGTGAGGTCCCAAAGGAAATGAGGAAGGAACAGGAGGAATTACAGCGCCAGTGACAGAAACAAAGTTTGAGCTACTTGAGAGAGACAAATAATAACCTGGGGCCTGGATGATCACCACTCCTGAATAAGAAAAGAACTTGGATGAGAAATTGGAAATGTGGCAGCAAAGATTTTTAATAGACCTGTTGATTCAGTTGTGTTCCATGACTGGAAAACAGGAAAAAGAAAGTGATCTGGGAAACTTTAGGTCTGGCACAGGTGAGGGGCTGACCCACTGGAAAGCAGCCCCATGGAGAGGGACCTTGGCATCCNGGCTCTGTTGCTGTGTGGGCTGCCCTGGGTGCCCCTGCTCTGGCAGGGGGGTTGGACTCCATGATCTCCAGAGCTCCTCCAGCCCCCACCATTCTATGATTTTAACAAGTAGGATATGACCTCATTTTAAGTATTCCATACATTCCTGGTCACCAGTTTTCAAGAAGGATTAATTTAAATTGGTAAAGTACAAAAAAAGGACCAGTAAAGAATTGAATTGAAGTTGCTGGGGCTCTTTTTAATAGATTAGAAGAGCCTGGCATCTTCAGCTTCACTAACAGGAAACTGAAAGGCAGTTTGGTGACTGGCAAATACAGCTGGGAGTAAATATCAAAGCTGAAGAGAAGCTATTTAAGTTAAAGGATAAAGCTGGCATGATGCTAAGAGATATAAATCTGTCTTGAAAAAATTTAGACTGGGAGTTAGGAAGGATTTTTCCTGAGTGCAGCTCTGAAATTTAGGGTACAAAGAAAAGGAGCTTTTTATCTTTTGAAAGAGATTGTAGATTTAAATGGAAGAATTTCTGGTGGTAGAAAATTAAGCCTACAGCATGAGTCTTCTGTCAGTAACTGACAGACCCAGGTCTTTGAAAGGATCATGCACTATATTCATGTAGTCTAAGTATGTCCAGCAAGACCAGGGAAGTGATTTTTCCCCTCTAGAAAATCCTGCTCTTCTGTAAATCTCGGAGCTGTCTTTATACTGTTGTAAGCCCATACTGAGAGGATCCATTGATTTGGTACAAGTTCCATATAAATTTCCCTCCCCTTTGTTGGATTTTTTAGCCCTGAGGATTGCCAGTTTTACCCAAAGTCTTGGAGAAAGGCTGTGACCTGAGACAGGAAAGCTGGGTGTGCAGTGCTGGTGCTCCTGCTGATACTCTCCTCTCTCTGCTGCTCACACACTCAAGGGACAAACAGCAAGCATGCTGAAGGCCTAGAAATTTCTTCTCTATCCCACCAATCAAACTGGTAGGAGCTTGAGTTATGTTCTTAATATAATTCTGTCATAGGATCAGATGTACTCACTGGGGTCCTCTCTTCCTAGGCAGTTTTCTTTAACAAGCTCCTTGCTATCCCAAAGGACTTTGTATACCAAGGTACCTCCAGAACTGTTCCCTTCTCCTGACAACATTATCTTGGTGCCTTTCAGTTGTTTGCTGGAGCTGGGAAGTTTGTTATGGAGTCCTGAGAGGTGCTGGTCTGTGAGAGATGGGGCATTGGCAGTAAATATTTTAGGGAGTATTCTGAACTCAGGGAACAGGATCTGTTTCATGATTGCCTAGGTTTATAGGGAGTCAATTCAGCCACCTAGGTGGTCTCTTTGTTTGATGGGATTTCTTCCAAGACTTCTCCACTAACACCTGCTCGTGTGGTAGCTGTGGAAATTAAAGAGTTCCACGTTGTAGAATAGAGCAAAGCTGGATCAAGGATGGTTACCGTAGTTAACTTCGGCCGTGTGATGCATCGTGGGCACTTTCAGGGTTGAGCCCTCTGCTGTGGTAAAAGGCAACATCTGGGTATCCATGAAGGAAAACTTCTTCTGCCACATGCTCTTGAAGTACATAGTGCTCACCAGGGTGACCTGGCTGAGTGGTGACCCAGTGCTCTCCAGTGGCACGGCGTGCACGTCCCCATCTGCACAGAAAAGAGGTGGGGAGGGGGACACATGCTGTCCTACTCACCCAGGCCTAACGACCAGCTCAGTGTGAGTAAATCAAGCAAGTCAGGACCACACTCCATCCCAAGGCACTAAAGCCTCTACCTTCTCCTCCCCACTTGCACAGGGACCTCACTGGGGTTGCCTGTTGGTCCACGCTCTCCCCTGAACCAGGCTCAGATTAGTCAATGCCAAGGGCCAAAGCTGTGCCAGGACCATGCTCCTCACTGGACAGAGTGGGTGGCAACAGCCTGCAGCTCAACACCTACCTTGGCTTTGAGCTTGAATGTGCCCACATGGTATCTTGCAGTGGTTCATCTTTAGTGCCAGAAAACCCTCATGGAGTTGATTCACAATTACAGATTGCTTTATGAAGTAACTAAGTCAATTTAGGCTCATATCCTAATTCTCCCTTTCTCTTATTTAAGTGGCAGTTCAACTGATCCTGCTTTGAGTATCTCAAAGATTTTTCTGCTTTCAATTAGTTGATACTCATGAGTGCCACAGTATGAATTCACGTTTTAGATCCTGCCTCTAGAGCAGTACATTTCTATCATGAAGCTGAATCACTACAGCTCATTGGAGAAAGATATTTTTTTATTTTTCAGTAACAACTTCAATGCCTGTCTTCAACATCCCTTTACACGTTGATGGCCAAATTAACACTCATGTTAACTTAAGTCAATGGGGCAAACTGGGGGTGGATTTAGTCTGCTGCTTCTAAGGACTTACTTTTTCAATTACTTTTTCATTACCACAGAACTCAACTTCATTGCTTTTCCTGCTTGTGTGGGAAGTAAGTTCCTTTTATTTCCCATTTTGACTTTTTAAACTCAAGAGTCTGACTGCTGAGCTTCCAGCCCTGCGTGTTCCCCTCAGCAGCATGAAAGCATTCAGCGCAGCGAACTCGGGCCCTGGGGAATTCGGCTGCTCCTCATTAAACCCAAAAACACTACAAAGGATTGCCATTTTAAACATAGGGGAACAAGGCCAAGCACTTACCAGCTTGATACTGCAAACTTACGCTCCCAGTTAGACATATTCCAGCTCTTTCTTCCCATTAGAAGTGAGCACCAGCACAAGAATGAGATTTCCCAACTCTCGGCCTTGTTTTGAACAACGCGGAGTGAGGCAAAAAAACTTCATACTTGGTTAAATGCAGCTTCTCTTACAACTCTTATTTTCCATTTTACTCCCATGCAACCATCCTCACGGGCTGTTACCTTACCTCCAAGGTCACGGGTGATCCACCCCTGTACTTGGGCAGTGGTTCCGTTGGGGTCAGTGAAGTTGGTTTGCTGCAGGCTGGCGTTCGCCCAGCGCGCGGCGCGTGCGGCGAAGACGGGCGAGAGCTGCACCCCGGGGTCCACGAAGAAGGAACACTCCATCTGAACCACCGTGCCTCGGCCGGAGTCCGTCGCTCTCTCGTACACCGTGTGCAAGAAATCCTGCACGGTTTGGTCTGCCAGGAGGGAGAGAGCCAGAAGCTTCCATTATGTTGCCATAGAGATCGCTCCGGTGCTGACGCGTCAAGCGGCAGATTCCACATCAGGCTCACACCTCTATATAAAGGCAGCTCTTACAGTTCAGAAAGAACATTTTTTTCCTTTGGGAACTCTCTGGGTTCCCGTTAGTGAGACCTAGGACCTCTGGCCGTGACTGGCTGAGCTGCTGATGCTGCAGTACCACAGTTTCCTCCCCCTGCTGTGACTGATGCTGCCCACCATGGGAAAGGCATCCCCCTGACTTCCCCAGGCCTGTCCCTGCTACCTTGGCACTCAGGTGTTGTTTTGTTTCTTAAAGGATGGTGCCCAGAACTGACTCAGTGTTGCAGATGAGTCCTGGCAATGTTAAGCAGAGCTGATGTGCTGCTTCACGTGTGTTACAAGTGACTGCTCCTCTTATTCAACCCACAGCAGTGTCTGCTTTTCCTGAAGTGCAACTCCATTTCCCATTCAAGATCCTTTTTTTTTTTTTCCTTAATCCCTAAGAGCCCTCAAGTCCTTTCCAAAAAAGCTATTCTTTGGCTTATTGTTCCCTGATTTGAATGGCTGATTATTCCTTCTAAATGTAGAATTTTGCACTTGTCCTCATTCAGTTGAGTCCTATTCACTTCACACATTTCTCCAGGATCCTTTTGAATTCTACTCTGACTTTCCAAAATGCTTGTACCAACTCTGAGCTGAGTGTCATTCAAAAAGCCAATGATGTATTCTCTAGTTCATTGTCTACTAATGAAAACAGTTGAAGAGTGCCCCAGCCTCCTGTTCTGGGGAGCTCATGGTGGTTCCTAGAATCATAGAATGGTTTGGGTTGGAGGGGACTTTTTAGGGTCATCTAGTCCAACTGCAATGCTCAAACAGGTCAGGCTGGTGGTGGCTTCTGTGATGGATACTTGGTCAAAGTGTGGGCCAAACAGGAACTTAGGGCCCCACAAACTTAGAGGGCCCTGTGGTTTTAAAATGGCAATATTTCTAGTAGGATCCCCTGGAAGGTGATTTAGCAGCTGTTTCTGGCTGTCATTATTTTCCTCACTTTGTGAAGGAATGGTTCATGCCAAGTAGGCCTCTTGAGGCCTGGGACTTGCACCCCATCTGAACAATGTTGATGGGCTCTGTGTCAAATTTCCTCAAGCTTCTCATGTTTGTGGTTCAGCCACTTTCCCATATCCCTTGCTGTACTTTGGAGGAGGCCTACAGCCATCTGATGAAAGTCTTGTTATTTGCCAGCCAGGTCCATGATCTCCTCAGGGGACTTCTGCCTTGGTTCAGCCTCTTGATGGGGTAAAGGGGAGTTTCATGTCTACTGCTTTCTACCACCCAAGAATCCAGTGCTTGTTTTCTGCCCTAGTCGTGCTTCTTTAATAACCTGCAGGAAGACTAATCACCTATGGGAAGCTTGGTACTAACATTTAGATCTATTGCTCTTCAAGGGATAAAATACTGAACTCCTTGAGCAGATGTCAAGAAAACTCACACGGTCTGAGGTGTAAAGTGCTTTTCTTGTGTGTTTTGCATTAGTGCGGGAGCATTTGGCAAGCTCTCTGGAGGATGTGAGAAATCAAAGATGGTAAATTGGAAGCAGATGTTAGCACGAGTTGGAAGCAGATGTTAGCATGAGGTGTGGTATCCTGAGTGTGTAACTTCACTCGTATCACAGTGCTTAGCTAACCAAAGTCCTGAAGTCTTGCTCAGGAAACAGTTCAGAATGGCTTTAAAATACTCTACCACCCATAGAATAAAACAGCAAGGAGGAAAGATTTTTTCAAGCATGTCATTTTGCCTGGGCTGCCTCGAGAGACATCCCTTTAACCATTGTTTTTCTCAGTACTAGAATAAAGGTAAACAAATCTTCCCAACATTAAAAGAAGATTACAAGTGCACGTAAAAGCTGATTCTCCATGAATAGTGAATGAACTGTCAATGTTTTCATTGTTTTCAGCCTGCTGAGGTTTTAACCACATCTTTTGTTACTGTTTAAGACAGACCTACAGAAACAGGAATGCAATCATCTCGTGGAAGAAAGGTATTTTGTCAGCTGTGCATACCTATGTATTGGGATTTACTCATCTGGTAGGAAGCCTGATTGAAGTATTTGATCTGTTTCTTTGATTTAAACCACTTGAGGAGGTGGTTTCCTTCTCCATCACTGGAAATGTGCTGTTACAACCGATGGCAACAGTTTCCATCCTACTCTGTTTTCACATTCACTCATTAACAGTACTGAAAGCCAAAGCTCATGTGGCTTGTGCCACAGACATCTCAAATGGAATTAAAATGTCTGCTTGATAGGATGTGCCCCAGGAGAAGGAAAGCATCCCAAAAGAGCTAGCAGGTCATGAACAGCCTCTGCCCTTCTCTTTGTTACAAGCAAGGTATAATCCTTGTAGGAGTTACCATTGTTTAAAATGACCCTACAGGAATTTTCAGGCAAGACATCATTGTATCAGGTGCTCACACTAGGGTCGTGCTGTCCTTGTGCCAGTACAGGCAGCTGTATCTGTCTGCATATATCAGCCAGAGTCAGAGCTCCCTGCTCTTGGCTTTGAATATCAGTGCTCTGCAGAATGGTAATGGTGACTAAGGCAAGTTGCAGCACAAGGTGGTGAAATTGCCCTGTTTTTTTTTATCTTTAGTCTTCCAAAGTAAATTGTGTGCTAAAGAAACAGCAGTGTCATCTCTATACATCAGCCTTGTATGTAAGCTGCAAATTCTGAAGAAGAGGCAGTCATCTGCCTTTCATAAACATTGTGCCCATAATGTAAAATAGTTTTTGACACGTGGTTTGAGATGGTAGGATAATCCAGAGCTAAAATGAAAACAGCATCCTTAAATTCAGCTAACTTAATGTTAAAATCTAAGACATCTGCCTTTTCCATATCCCTTCCAGATTCCAGTTGGGTTTTTCTTTCAGCCTGCTAGAAGGGAAAGGTGCAATTGCACCATCCATCTGCCAACGAATACATCTCCCTGCCAGTCTCCTTCTAATAGCTTTCCCTCTTTTTGGCCAGCTGTAATAACATTAGGAAAAGGTGCAAAGTCTTCAAGATAGTTCCATTTCTAAAGGTTGCATAACATTTCTTACTGGGATAGGAGAGAAAATGACCATCTTCTGCCTGGCACCACCTTGCAGAGGACACAGCAGAGGCCAGGACACAATGGGTACAATAAATCCCTAGGAAAACAGGAGCAATTCTGCTGTTCATGGAAGTAGCTTTTCTAGCTGTATTTGTTGCTGCCTCCTTCGTGAAGCTGTGAATTTATTACAAAGCATAAAACAAGAAGTATTTTTTTATGAGCAGTACATTACCATGAATGTTGTATCCTAGGGCATCCTGCAGCTCTGTAAAGGTCTTTCCTTGAGCTCCAAACTGCAGCAGCTCCAAAGAAACAGCCACGCTTGCTGGAGAGACCACCAGGTTGGTCCTGTTCTCTGCTTCGGATACGTGCCGGTACAGATTGATGGCAAATTGAGTCCTCAGCTCTTTCAGCTCATCATAGGAGACAGAGTTTCCTTTGGTTAAGCAGCAAGCAGAGAGGATAACCACAGAGAAGAGAATGGGCAACATGAAGACGAGCTGGGGATGCTCTTCAGCAGATAATCATACCTGCAATTAATAATGAAATAGATATATATTTAGAAAAGCAATAGGCTGAGCTGTCTCTTTCCATCAGTATTATGAAATCACAATAATAATGATCACTGTTACAATAAAAAAAAAACCAAAAAACAGATGTGGGGATGTCCTGCTGCCTCTGTTGGCTAAGAAGGACCGAGCTGTTCCAGACTGCTGTACCCACAAGGGCTGGTTGGCCACTGCAGTGCATGGAGCCACCGTAGGGTGTTCTCCATGCTGCTGAACTCCCACAGCCCCTGGCTGTCCTCAGCAGAAAGGAGACCACATGCAGTGCTTCCAGAACGAAGGCCACCCCTTGAGAAGTGCAGGTGTCTAACTGGAGTCTCCAGGCTGGGCTTTAGATCCAGCTTTGCAAAAGGCTGGCTTCAAATTCCACTCCCCCCACCCCCAGATATTCCTTCTATGAAATTTATCCCTGGGAAAAAAAAAAAATAGAAGTTGTCTTTACAAAAGGCTCCAGTGCTTGCAGCACAAAATGACTGCCTTGGATTTTTATGGGAAATCAAGCATTGGTCAATGTTCTGTTAGATTCATATTGAAAGGAATAATGCTAAAATGACAGCATAGCTTCCCTTACAGAATTGCACCCTTTGAATATGGGATGCAAGTATATTTGTTTTAACTACTGCTCTTTCTTTCACTTCACAATTTCCTACAAATCTTTCTCTGTGCCCTTTGCTCTACAGAATACCTCTAATGCCTGGTATTTACTCACAGTTAGCTCTGTTAAATTGTCTTGCCTTTCTGTGTCCTTCTGGGTGTCTGAATGGAAGCTGTCTATGTACGTCTTGTCTCCTTCTTTAATAGGTAGTGGAGCAAAGACTAAGTCATGAGACTGCATTTAAAGGGATAGTCAGTGATCAGAGTCTCTGTCGGCGATGTCTGTACCACTCTGTCCAAATTCCTGTAGGCTACAAGCTCTATGGAGAGCCAGGCAAAGCAGCATGCCACTGACCAGCAAATCCAAGGCAAGGAACAAAAAGGTACACATGGAGATAGAGTCAGCAGCTTCCTTGCGAGCCCTGCTCGAGCCTCATGAGACTTGTGACCTGCTGGTACTGAGCAAGGCATCTCCTATCTCTCTTCCCACCCCCCTCCTTCTTTTATATGAATTCCATTGATTCCTCTGCCACAAAGGGGAAGAGAAAGGGCTCTCTGTGTACCAGGCACACAGCAACTTTTTTTCCCCCACTTTGAAACCGTATTCAGCAAGCCCATGCAATTACAATGTCTTGATTTGCAATTATTTTATGAAGTTATTGTTATTTGTTGTTGCTAATGCCATCCCAAATAACAAGATTTTCATTTACTCTTTACTTTCCAGGAGGAAAGAAACAACAAAGTGGTGCACTTGAAGGAGATGGAATGAGGAAGGGGTCACTTTGAACGAACCAGAAGCAGAAGAGCTGTGGTTGTGACCTCTTTAAAACCAGTAGCAGCTGCTCGTGGCTTTCTTCATGTGTCAGGATCAAATCCTGACCATCATCTTCACAGCATCAGCCTCACAGCTTCACAATGGCACCTAAGGCAAGTGGGGTTTTGGCTTAAAAATGTGTGTAGAACTGCAGTTTACTGATCCTCATGGAGTCAGACACTGTATATACACTTAACTCTTTTCCAGCATGCATTCCTGGAGCAGCTGGGAAAGAAGACACGTGGCAAATGTTCCTTACAATCAAGCAATAGTCTTTAGGTGCTACTTTTTCATCCTTATGGGGAAGGAGCAGCCACACAATTGAATTAGGGCCCAAGTGAGCATGAAGCAATGGACCTCCCTTCATCTGCACTTGTGCTGGTACTCTCAGCCTGCTGTTTTGAGCAGATGACAGAATACACACTGATCCTGGGGTCTGGCTTAGCATCCTGGGCTTTAGACCACATTCCTGCTAGGACAGGTGATGGGCAAGAGTTTGGCCAGTCCCAGTCTAGCACAACAGGCAGGAATGTAGCTTATGCCATGGATTTTGATGGCAGTATCCTCACGCTGTCAGTTACATTTGGACTTAAGGGTTTTGCTGACTGGGGACCTCTCTGCTGAAGTTACCTTTTGTAGTGTCCACTGAACTGGAGATGTATTCAGAGGGAATGAAATGGAGGCCACCAAGTGATTCCTCAGACAGCTTGGAGCTGCTGTTAGATAAATGAACTCTGGTTACTGATGAGGACCCTACAGCTGGACCTGATGTGATGCTGCCAGAGGCTCCATGCCTGGTAAAACACTTCCTCTGTGCTCTGCTTGATACTCTCTTGTGGATTTATTAAGCTTCAGAAGGAAGATGAGGAGCCCCTGAAGGTTTTAGACATCACAGTCAAAAATGAGCATTCAGTTCTCACCCAGCAAAAATCTTGCTATTCATATTTGGAATAAGTATTTATGGAAGATGTAATTGAGAATTGGACCCAGTAAGGTGTAGAAGCAGCACAGTTTCTGTAGGAAAGGTTAGAAAAAAAAATCATTCTGCATCACATCTCATCACAGAGGGGACTTAGTAATTGGAGTGCTTGTTTCAAATCCTCCTTCTCTGCACCTGATTTAGGAACAGAGAACTGTGGGGGAATCTTGGTGGCAAGAGCAGTGTTTGTGGACAAGGAGGGAGGGCTTAAGAAAACTAAAAATGAATCAGTGCTGAATGGGAATAAGAAATATGCTTTACATCAGATAAATAAAAAAGAAAATCTCATTAATGAATGATTAGAAAGATAAAAGGCAGCACAGGGAGAAAGAAGGAAGAGTTAGTGAAACTAGCAGTGCCTAAAAACCAAGTGCTAAAATACTGGAGGGAGGGTGCAAACACTTACCACGTTCGAGTCCAGACCCAAAATTCTCATGCCCCTTCAGTTTAGCAGCCTAAATTTTAAAGGTTCTCTTCCCCAGATGAGGATCCAAAGCTGAGAATTGGGTGCCTGAGGAAAAGCTGATGCCACAGGGGGATGTGTTGGAAAACGGAGCTTCCAGGTGACATCAGGAAGCCAGGAGCTGAGCTGTCCAAGTGAGGGCAGTCTGGGGCATCACCCAGGGTCTTACTCTGGCTGTGCATCACAAGGCACTGAGGGAAGCACTGAGAAATTAGCTGGCAATCATTTTCTTTTTAAGATGCAACAGAGGTGATTGGTCTCCTGGATAACTCTTGGAAGACAGAAAGGGGCAGAGGTAGTGGCTGTATTTTGAGAAGTGCTTCCTGACATTAAGACTGAGATGGTGATGGAAGAGAGGAAAGGCACAAACTGAGGGTGGCTGGAGAAAATACAGCACAGGGCTGTGTGGGCAGGAGGCTGGAGCACAGGGTGCTGCATCTCCATGGAGCTCCTGTGGAAATCTACAGGATCAGCTCTGAAAGCTTCAGAGGGAGCCCAACCTCTTCTCTTTCTCCTCAGTGGGCAGAGAAAACTACCATTCTTTGAGAAGAAAGAACAGCCAAGAGCTTCCTGATGTGTGAGCAAACCACCAACGGGGAGCAGAACTGGTAGAAAGCACTGGATAGAAGCAGGAGGTGGTGGCTGCTTTTGGCTATGGATTTGATCCTGTTTGTGGTGTGCCAGTGATGTTGCTGTCACTGTATGGACCCTCTATGTCCTCCCGTGCCACCATCGTGATGGAGAAGGCACAGACTGCTTAAGTATCTCCTGATGTGTGTGAAATACACGAAGGAGTAGAAAGATGAGGGAAGAAGAATGGTCAGAGACATCTGTTCTCCAGAACTTCATCTTTTAAGGTCTTCATGGGCCAGATTCTGCTTTCTGGCACAGGACTGTGAATGCAAACCATCCCTATCAGCTTGGGTCCGGGAGCTGCTCGGAGAGTATGAGCTGGGAGGTTCCTCTGGGGAGCTGAGTGCTCCCCAACTGTGGGAAACAGACTCAGGGTTGAGCTTCCACAGTGCTGGCATTGGGAAGGGAGGTGAGGAGCTTGTTCAGCCCTGGAAGCATCTGGAAGTCATGGGACTGAAAAGAGAAAGTGGAGGGAAATGCACACCCTGAATGGGTGCTATGGGCAGAGGGAAATTTCTTTGGAAGACTTTTCCCCCCCAGAATGTTTCTCCCAGGAGTTTTCTCTGATTTATTAATGTGTGCTCTTATAAAACCAAGCCCTGGTTTGCTGTAGCTGCTGAGAAGAAAGGGGGAGCAGTGTGGCTTTTGGGCTCTGGCCAGTTTGAGCTTCTGCTGCATGGACTTTACACAGCAATCTAGAGCAGCATCCAGAGCTGGAAGAGAAAAAGGAGAGAGGACCAGGTGAGAAGCAGGTTTTCCTCCTCAAAACCCTTGTTTGCTTTCCTGTGTCAGGTCAGTCTCCAACAATCCTCCTTTTACTCCAGGACAGCCCTGGGGTAAGCAGGTTTGCTGTAACTTTAGCCCTTCATAAATGAGAACAGAATTTAACCTTCTGTCTGCACCTGGTTTTTGTGTGTTTGCTTTCTTTAAAATATATAACCCTGGGGAAATTAAACTGAATACAAACCAGCTTCCTTCCTACTTACATCTTTCCTCCAGGAGAGAGCCTGCACTGCAAGATACCAACACATTTGCTCACTCAGGAAGAAGGTTTTGCTGAATTTCAGGATAAGAAAAAATTGCCTCATCATTTTATACAGAGCTAATTCTGCAGGGAGGCACTTGGCTGCAAAGCCACAAAGCACCCAGCTGAGCAAGTTCAAGTGAATTTGCTTTCTGCTGTCCACATGCCATGTAAATACCACCAACACCTCAGCCTCCTGCTGGGGTGTGAGGACAACATCTGGCTCTTCAAGGGATGACCAGTGTAGAGGATCACCTCTACAAAGAGAAATCCAGTGAAGGGAATCATTTCAGATCCCCACAAAAGGGCTCTATCCTGCAGGACCCCCCAGGTGCTGGGTCTGGGAAGGAGCCTGGGATCAAGAGGTTTTCTTGGCACTCAGGTTGAAGCAGGTCCTGGCTCCCACAAGGAGTTGTCCACAAGGACAACTTCACTTTTTTTTTTTTTAGGTTGATGAAACTTCTCTGGATTTTAGAGCAAAGGTAGAAAAAGAAAGATTGAGGTGAGAGCAAAGATTTTACACATCCTTATTTTAATCCAAGTAGTTCTCCTATGCATGTCTCATCAGTGAAGATGACAAGAAACTCCAGGAAAAACAATGCATGAGCTCCAGAGAGATAATCTCAGCTCTGTATCTATTTCCTGCAGTGTTATATGAAGGTCTTAGCAGCAAAGCCTCTTCCCTGTGGACTCTGAATATAAGAAAACCCTTCCTGAGCACACAGCTGACCTGTGGCAGCTGCTGTCACAGATCAGCTACTCTGCTGCCTGCAGTAGCTCAGAGGTGCTGCATCAGCACGTTCAGAGGTGACTTGCCAATCTGTGAAATGCCCCTTCTGCCCCCCAAAGTCACCCTTCTGGTATCTGCAGGTTTAAAATGCTCCTGGGGGAGAGGCAGTACCCTGCATGGAGCCTGGTGGAAATTCACACCCAGACAAGACACGCTAGTGAGCCAAAAGCAGGGGTGAGGAGCAACACTGTGGCAGCATATTTTGTTCCCAGATGACTACAGGAACTGACAATTTAAATACATTTACTGTTGACAGGGAATATAAAGCACGTTCAAAGCTGATTTTAATTCAGATACCCCCCAAATGCTTATCTAACTGACTATCAGTCTCCTCCTGTACCAAATAAATGATGCCAAGTAAATGACATTGGAAGAGGTCCTTGTATGAGCACGTTGCCAATGGTAATTTCTGCTACTGATCCAGCTGAAATGACAGGGAACCAAACACAAGATGAAAACATGGAGATGTTTATGGAGTTGCAGAGCTGATTTACCATCAGAAACCTGGTTTTCAGAAAGAGGGATTTGGTTGAGTAGATGTGAGAGCTGAGATCAGATGGGACCATCCAGAGTGAGAATGTTATTTACAGGGCAGTTCTGCATGGGCTGGTTCAGCAGCTGTGGTTTCCCCTCTTCTGTGGCCTGAGCTAACCAGGTGCATTCATGTTGAAAGCCACATTGGCAAACTGGCTTAGTAATGAGCCACAGCTTATCTCTTATTCCTGGGGATAAGGTCACAAAACCAACTGGACCCAAGTGAGCCACATTTGACCAACCTCTGGGACTGCAAGTCCCATGCAGCAGAAAGAGCACATCTGCAGCCTGTCCCACTGGGGCTTCCCTGTGTGCCTGCCTGAGCTCACTGCAGCTCTGCAGCCAGCTGTTGTCCTCCCCTCTCAGCCCAGCTTGTGATGTACCCCTGAGGTGGGCAGGGGAGCAAAGCTGTACACATCTGTATGTGTTGATCATATTTCCTCACCCATTTTGGTGCACAAAAGGTCACCCAGGTTAACCAAACCCTCCCACTCAGCCAGGACCAATCTTCTTCCCTGGATGGGTTTCCTCCCTGTCATTCAACGTTTCTTCATCAGAGTGCCCCAGAGCTGTGGGAAAGTTCAGATGTCCCTGTCCATTGGGCAGAGATCTGTGTTTGTGCCATCCCAATAGTGACACAGCTACACTGAAGAGCACCAGTGCAGCTGCTCTGTCCCAGCTCTGCAGGCCTTGATGCAGCTCCTTTGCCAGTCTTGCTCCATCAAAACCTCCTGGCAGAGCCTTGGTGGCTTTTGTTGGCAGCAGCAAGGGGTCCTTGTGCCACCAGCCAACACTGTGGGGAGAAATGGTCCAGGTGGAGGTGAAAGGGTGGGGGGGGTGGTTCCTCCTCCCCTGGCTAGCAGGATAAAACAAAGCCTTTATTCTTTAGGAACTGATCTGATCTGCAGCTTACTCCCCACTTCAGGTCATAATCCATTTTGGTGACATCACAGGTACTGCCACAGCCTCCAAGGTGATGTCACAATGAGAAGCTTATGACTGTAAATGGGGAATAAGTCCCAAGAACAGATGACCTCAAAAGAAGCTAATATCCTGTTATTATATAAATGTCCCAAATACTCTTGTAAATGTGCCAGGAACAAAAAATCGGAAGGAGAAAAGGCCCAGAGGTCTATCAGCACACGTGAAGCTGTGTGGACATTTGACACTTTCTCACAGACCTGTAGCTCCTTTATGAGCCCATTTAGCCTCCAAAAATCTTTCTACTATTACCTTAATTTCTATAGCTTCTTAAATCAGCCTCAGGATCCTCCTATAAAAACACTTTTGCATTTAAAATGAAGAGAAAAGCACAAAAGTTCTCCATATTTTGACATGTCCAGTAGCTACTGACGTGCTTGGGGCTAGCTAAGCAAGTCAACAGAGTATGATCTACATTTTAGTGTCAAGAATGTGTTCAATATGTCATGTGAATGTATAAGAGGAAGGAAATGTGGCTTTTCTGGGAAGCCCCTTGGATTTCATGGGGAATGCCACACACTGGGGGTAAAAATGAAGTGATTTAATTATCAGCTGTTGTATTTTTATAATAAATAAGAACCAGCAAGATGGAAAACTTGGCACTTTTGTATCCCAGGAAAAAAAAAGCTTTATTGCAGCCATACAAATTATAATTCATAAATTCTTACAAGTTGGAAATAATGTTCAGAATCTCTACAGCCTTATTTTTGTGGATGGTTTGTCTCCATTGTGCTGCTGGGTTGTTATTTGCCATGGCCAAAGATTTGTTACATTTCCTCTTGGAATTTTTTTTTTTTAATGGATTTTCTTGCTTTGATAGGATAAGATGCATCCTTAAATGCCTTTAGGGGTAAATAATTTCCCACTTTTAAGCACCAAGTCTGGATCTTCAGTAGATTTTTACATTATGCAAGTAGACGTTTAAGGTACTTAATACTTTCTAACCTCCAGTGCCCTTTTTACACAGAGACAGGCAGTCAGAAGGGATTAATCTGATCCTAATTAACCACAAACTCTTCTGATATTTGGTCAGTGCACAGTAGCGTGCTGCCAGGTACACAGAGGTAAACTGATCTGGATTATCTGCTGGTGCATGGGAGGTCTGGTGCTCCGTGCTGTGGGTGAGTTACAGGCAGATTCAGCCTTAAACACAGAGCTGGAGATGCTGCACAGAGCTGGAGTCATAAGGAAAGGGGAAAGCAATAACTGGAGGCTCTCCTAGCAGCTCTGTATGGAGGTTTCCTTTTCACAGATAGCACTGGTCGGGGCTGTGACAAGGCAGAAAGTGAAAAGCATGAGAAACCAAAGAGAAGAATTGATCCTTCTTCTTTTTTTTCAGCAGCAAAGGAACAGAACATGATGGAAACGAGTCTGCTCTCTTTTTCTTTCCACGTTTGATGGAGCCTCAGAAGGTGGGATTGAGTGTGTGTGACTTTACTTGCATGCTGCCCACTTTGGCTCTTGTCTTCCCTCACTGAGCAGCTGAGCTCTGCCCTCCTCGTGTGACACAGAAAGCAGAGTGCTGAAGGTCTTCCCCAGCCCACAACAGAAACAACACGCAGCAGGGTGAGCAAGGTGGGGCCAAGAAGAGTCCTGTGCTGGCAGTGGGGAGAAGTAGCTGGGAGAGCCTCTCACTGCAGGCAAGAGCACTTGGAAGGAGAGGTTTGAGCCCACTTGGGGGATGAGAGAGACTTGTGTGAAGCACACGGTCAACAGCAAAGCTCTCAAGCTACTGCAGTTCAGGTGTCCTGGTGCTACCTAAAAGCCCAAAACAACCTCCCTGGGACCAGACTCCTGCTGTCCCCTCCCTCTTGATGCAGGATCAATGGTAGCCCCTGGTGTCCTGCACCAGGAAAGGCAAAGCCTTTGGCTTACTGTCCTCACAAAGGGACTTTGCTGTCCAGTATTTCTATCTAAGGGTGATGGGCTCAGCTGGTTCTTGTCACTGGTGTGAGTGACAGCTGAGCAGACCTGAAGGGACAAGCCATGCACAGAGCTGAAGAATCCTGCTGGAGAAAAATCAAGGTTAGTTTATAGCCATGAGCAAAAGAGCAGGGGGAAAGCATAAGATCCCAAACTGGACCAATAAATACTTTCACAAAATGGTATTGGGATCCTCCTTCAAGTGAAAATATCCCTCTGGTAATTGGAATTAGCTGAAGCCAGTGGAGAAGAGAGCATTAAGGGGTTGATCTACAGCAGGGTGGATGGGTCACACCTCCTGCTGGTGTCCAGTCTGATGTAGCTGAGGAATGAACCATCACCCCCTTTGTCAGCATGGTCCCACCAGTCACAGACCATCGTTTTCCTGCTGACAGTTTTCAACAGGAATTTATGCATTTATAGCAGTAGGGATATTTTGTTGTCGTTCTTTTGGGGTTGGTTTGTTTGGGGTTTTTTTCAGCAAGGCAGCTGTCCTAGCAGACAGAGTTAACAAGCCTGAGTAGGTCTTTACCAACTCAAAGCTGGACCTGGCATTCAGTTCCTGACCAAGGAGATGCAGCAGCTGAGGATAGAGTGTCCTTTCTGGCCAGGGGCTTTTCCCCCTAGAAGGCAAAGCAGGTATCTTTACTTTTCAGGGAAGAGCTCAAGACATCATCCACCTGATTCTCCTGGCAGTGGCTGGCCTCGTGCCACCACTTTCCCCTTCCCTGTGATGGCCTGGCACTGTCTGCTGGCCTTTCCCCACTCCCCTCCTTCCCACACCCATCAGTCTGAGCCCTTGGGCAGCTCTCCTGGGGTCTGGCACATGAGTCTTACCCGTGGCAGCTGCATTTCTCTCCTCATAGGTGTGCAAGCTCGTGCAAGGCTAAAGGTGCAATACNCTTCTGGCCAGGGGCTTTTCTCCCTAGAAGGCAAAGCAGATATCTTTACTTTTCAGGGAAGAGCTCAAGACATCATCCACCTGATTCTCCTGGCAGTGGCTGGCCTCGTGCCACCACTTTCCCCTTCCCTGTGATGGCCTGGCACTGTCTGCTGGCCTTTCCCCACTCCCCTCCTTCCCACACCCATCAGTCTGAGCCCTTGGGCAGCTCTCCTGGGGTCTGGCACATGAGTCTTACCCGTGGCAGCTGCATTTCTCTCCTCATAGGTGTGCAAGCTCGTGCAAGGCTAAAGGTGCAATACAGTGTTAGAAATGAAGATGATTCATGGATTTCATTTCCATAGGAGCAAACAGTAATTTACAGTTGTGCTCTCCTACCTGCTGGTATGGGGAGATGATGGGAGATGATGGTGCTCAGCTCTACCAGAGCTGGTCTGCTTTCCCCAACACTGGACACTTCTGTGATTCATGTGGACAGGGTGCTGGGCAATTTGATCTAGACAGTGCTTTTGACACGAAAGGTTGGGCCAGATGATCCTTAAGGTCCCTTCCAGCCTGGTATTCTATGATTCTAGGATGCTATTTGCTAAGGCAATGGAGAAAACTCGGTGCACGAGGTGGAAAGAAAAGCTTGTAACAGAATCAAAATCACCCCTACCCAGTGTTCATGCTGGGAGTTAACAGCTTTGGCTCTTGATCTTCATGACAGCAACAATATCCAGACCAGCACTTGAGTAGGAACCCAATACATCAACATAAAACTTTCCTCAGCAGAGTGGGTCCTGGACAAAAGAGATCCCAGTTGCCCCACTCCCTGCAGGCTCCTCACAGCCCCTCAGCCCTGCTGGACCATTGCCTCTGCTGTGTTGCCTCATTTCTGATGGTTGCTGAAGACTTCTGCATCAAATCAAGGCAGGCTGATTGAAATACCCTTGTGGCTCAGGCTTTAAAATTGATTGATTGATTGATTTATCTCTATATAATTAAAGATACTCCTACAGATGGAAAAAGGGAGGAAACAGCAAAACAAAGATCAAGGGAGAAGAATCTCCCAGCAGTGGAATCCTGAAAAGTAGCTTGCAGATCTTGAAGTGCTAATGTTAGGCAAATTCACCAAGGAGTCTGGTGGTTGTTCTTCAGATCCTGTGGTGAGCAGGGCACCTGCAATCCTCTGAGCACAGCCTGGGGTTTACCTCTGTTAGATGGTCCCAAACTCAGATGTAGAAGCAGGTGAGAAGATACTCAAGTGAACAAATCATAGAATCATAGAATGTTTCAGGCTGGAAGGGACCCCAGAGGTCATCTGGTCCAACATCCCTACACAAGCAGGGACATCTCTACCTAGGGCAGGGTGCTCAGAGCCCCATCCAGCCTGACCTTGAATGGGTCCAGGGATGAGGTCTCCACCACCTCTCTGGGCAGCCTATTCCAGTGTCTGTCACCCTCAGAGTGAAGAACTCTTCTCTAATATCCAGTCTAAACTTCTCCTTTCCCATCTGAAACCCATTGCTCCTCATCCTGTCACTACAAACCCTTTGGAACAGACCTTCCCCCACCTTCATGTCAGCCCCCCTCAGGTACTGGAAGGTCGCTAGAAGGTCCCCCCAGAGCCTCCTCTTCTCCAGGCTGAACAACCCCAGCTCCCTCAGCCTGTCCCCACACCAGAGATGCTCCATTCCCCTGAGCTTTCTGCTGGCCCCCCTCTGGACAAGCTCCATCCTTATTGTGCTGGGGGCTGCAGAGCTGGACCCAGTACTCCAGGTGAGGTCTGACCAGGGCAGAGCAGAGGGAAATGCTGTTTTCCACTGTAAAGTTTGCTTGCTATGCCCTTTTTTAACACCCACACCCACACCCCCCCGGCTTAAGCTCTGAAGCTTCATCCTTGGTTCTTGGAGATCAAGAGAATGAAAATGATACCCAGAGTAGCAGCGACTTTGGGAAGCTGCTCTCTGTCCTCCCAGTGTGCAGCCTGCTCCAGATCCAGCCATGAGCTCCTCTGGCACAGCTACTATCTGGCAGGAGCAGAGAGCCTGCTCCAAGCTGAGCCTCCAGGGCTCAAATGCAGGCTCAGCTCTTACAGAAGGCATGCACTGCCTTCTCCTCTCCTAAAGTGAGATCTGCTGGAATATGCATCCCTGAAAGTGTTCCTGCTTTGCTGACGTTTCTCCCTAGTAAGCAGCACCCTAGACCTAGGGTCAGCACCACAATGTGACTCTTCATTTTCCTCTGGGGAAACTGAGGCACCGTGTGAGTGTGGGCTCGTGTGAAGCCCCGCAGAGCATGTGCCATGAACTGCAGCGTGGTACTGCTGTTGCATCTGGAGCTCTCCTCTGTCCTGAGATGCCCTTCAAGCTGAGCCCCTCAGCACTGTTCTATTCCCAGCCCCTGAAGCTGCACCTTTGAAAATGTAAACATGGCAAATCTGTGTTCTGGAAGAAGGCAAATTTAAACTGTTAAACTGTCTTGCTTCATCAGAAACATTACTAGTAATAGAAAAGGAAGAAGTGTTAAAAAGCTAATTGCTCTTTCTGGAGGTCACCCCTTCAAGGACACAACCAGGCTGATTCTGCTTGAGATGTGGCATGGCACATATGCTCGCTGCGTGACTGTTGTCATTAAATAGAAAACATTTCTTTCTGGGTGGAATTTAGTTTTTCTCCTTCCTTAATGTGTGTCTCTTGCTGCTTTGTCTCATAACAACACCATTCATTAAGAAAAAAATGTCAGAGGACCATCTGATGAATGAATGGATTGGGAAATGGAGAAATTGCTGGGGTTTAGGGATTTCTTTAAGGATAGAACAGCTACATCTGGCTCTAAGTGCCACTGTCAAATATGGGGACACCCAATATTGCAGTATATTGCAGTGCCTTGGAAAACAAGACTCTTCTCTTACTTCAAGAAGTGAAAGAATTCAGCATTTGTTTAGGAGGAAAAAAAGAGCTAGCAGTTGTCACAGTGTCAAAATTAATTATTTTGGATTGATTCATTTGCCTTGATCTTTATGACCCTCAAGAATTCCAAACACTTATCAGTCAATCATTTAAATTCCTTAGCTAAACCCTGTAGCTCATTAAATAAAGAAATAATGAGGGTCTTGATATATTTTTCTTTAGGCTTGTTACTGCACAGTCTGAAAATACAGATCATGGAGTTTCCCTTTTAAGGAGCAAAAGAACTTTATGTTTCCCTACATGGTTCATCCCATCTTGCAGAATGGGAGGAATGACTCAAAATATCAGACTATAGGATAGTGTATGTCCCAAATTCTCTGCTAGGTTCATTCTGGGTGCAAAGCAAATCAGAGGTAGGCAATTCTGCAGCAGGTACCCTGCTGAGATACAAACCACGCTGGGGAAAAGCTGGGAAAATATTTTGAGTGCTACAGTTGAGATGGGAAATGGGTTGAAAGTCAAAAAAAGTGAAGATCTTCTTCCAGAAACCTTGTTACTGGTGCTCAGTGTGGAACAATCTGTCTGTCCCTGCTGTGTCTCAGCTGCTCTTGAAGTGGTCAGCACCTACCCTGTGTAATGGCAGAAGAAGGCTGGGATCCCTCTCACCTCCCTTCAGCTGCTTCCAAGCTGGGTTTCCTATGATACCTCATAGCTGGGAAGCTGAGGCAAGTTGTTCTGAAATCCTCTTGCAGAAACTTTCCAGTTTGTGCAGGGCTGTGAAGTCTGTAGGGAGGTGGGGTATCTGCTAATGGATGGAGCCAAGAGAAGCTGCTGGGCACACAAGCCCTTTTCAGGCTGCTGTGGCTGTAGTAATGAACTTACCCCATAAGAGATTTACAGCTGCTGCTTTGAGATGTGCATCCTGGAGCTGCCATACGAGTGTCTGGTTATGCCCCACATCAGTGGGACATTCTGCTTTCTCTGGGGCTCAGGGAACATCGGTTACTGATGGAGAAGGAGCAGCTACTACTGTGCAGGTAAGAACCCCTTGTCAGTTTAAAGGGGGGAACAATGATCTTTGCTGACTTCCACACACCTTTGCAGAGCTAAACAAGCACACATTTTACAGGGTTCCAAAATCATCCAAGGGCTCCCTTGAGAGATCAGCTTTCAGGTGATTCTGGTCTCCCTGATAGTGCTCATCTTTGCATTTCTTTGTGCTGAGACCTCAGGTTTTTCACAGAAACAGAATGGTTTAGCTTGGAAAAGACCTTTAAGATCATCAAGTCCAACCATTAACCTAACTCTACCAAGTCCCCTGCTAAACCAATGTCCCTAAGCCCCATATCTACACGACTTTTAAACTCATCCAGTGATGGTGATTCACCCACTCCCCTGGGCAGCCTGTTCCAGTGCTTTACAACTCTTACAGTGAAGAATTTCTTCTTAATAGCCAACTTAAACCTCCCCTGTCACAACCTGAGACCATTTCCTTTCATCGTATTGTGGGAGAGAAGACTGGCACCCACCTTTCTACCTCCCTTCAGGTAGTTGTAGAGAGCTATAAAGTGTCCCCTCAGCCCCCAGGCTAAACAACCCCAGTTCCCCCAGCCACTTCTTAAAAGCCTTGTTCTCTAGACCTTCCACCAGCTTTGCTGCCCTTCTCTGGACTCTCTCTAGCACCTCAATGTCTTGTATTGAGCTCAGTTCTTAAGGTGTGGCCTTGCCAGTGTCACCAGGGGGACAACCACTTCCCTCATCCCACTAATTACACTATTTCTGACAGAAACCAGGATGCCACTGGCCTTCTTGGCCACCTGGGCATTTTACTGGCTCATATTTAGCTGGTTGCTGATCAGTACCCTCATTTTGGGGAGCACGGGTAGCATCATTTTTGTCCTTTCAACCCAGAGTAACTTCACAGGCAAAGCTCTGCTTATGTATCAGCCCCCAGTGCCCAAGCTATGCCAATAGATGCATTTCATGTACCTCATCCATGTCATTCCACATCCATCTCTACTGATACATGAAAGCCAGCTTTTGCCCTGGTCTGCTTTTGATCACACTACATCATTTCTCTTCTGATTATTCAGCTTATTTTCATTCCTGCTTCTTCAGGATGGCACAGCCAGTTTGTTTTTACTTTCAGTTTCTCACCTTGATTCCCCTTTTCCTGTTCTCTTATGGTGTGATGAGCACTATGAACCAGTATCTGGATCTGGGCTGCTGCCAAAGAGGAAGCTGAAATCAGAGTCATTTATAAATCAAACCTGAACAGATTTGTGTCTCAGATTATTGTGCATTGTCATAACCCAAAGGGGAAAGGCATAAAACAGGCCTGGGATCTTCTACCTGTGTTTTTTAAAATCCAGGTTGCAAGTGGCATCTTCTGTGAAGCCTCCCAGGAAAATGGTGATAATTTCCATGGAAAAATGATTGCTCAATCCCTGAGTTTGAAGCTCCCCAAAGTGTCTAGCTCTAAGAATCAGCAGTAAGAACTAATTGTTATTCCTATCACATTGGGGATAATTATCTTACGTAACTCTAATGTAATTTAATTTAATTTACATACATTTTCCTATCTAGCATTCTTTTCATGTCCATAGAATCTTGCCTCCTGGATCACACACTGCAGCTCCCTGTCTGTACTTCTCATCCACCCATATCTCAAGTCTTTTTTTTATGCCAGTCTTTGCCTGATTGTGTATCATTTTCAGAAGATTTCACACTTCTGAAAGTCCATATGGTTGTCAAATTCTTTTTTGATGCCACTTGTTTATGGCTTCAAAATAATCAACATGGATTCACACTTTATTTTTTTTTTTCTCCTTAATTTTTTTTCCCCTCTGGTCTCTTTCGTACACAACTCCAATAAGATTAATTCACTTCTCCTCCAAACGATGCTGCCAAACTTAACATATCAGCAGAGAAGGCCCTGGGGAAAAAAATCTGTTCCATCTTGCCATGCTCTTCATTCATGTCAGGCTGCAAGCTGGCTGTCACTCCAGAGAGCAGTCAGGTTTTCCTTGGACCATCTCCCAAAACCCACAGAATCAGGCAAGGTTCAAACCAAGGCACCATTTAGTAAGGAGATGCTAAGGAGTAGAGTGGGCAGGAGGAAAGGAGCCTGAGTTCTGTCCTGCTTTGTTCTGGACATAGAGATGCAGCTGTAGCCCCACATTTGTGTCCCCTCTGAAGAGATGAGGTAGGGAATGTGTCAGGAAACTGAGGGAGAGGGCGGGGTGGGAGCCTCCAGGTTTGTGTTGGCCAAGGAGGGGTTGGTGGTGGACAAAGTGTGATTTCTGTGGGCCTGGGGTCTTGTAAGGAAAAGGGATGGGCTGAATGGGAAAGGGAAGATGAAAGGAAGGACAGGGAAAAGGAGGAGCTGTGGGGACAAGGCAGCATGAATCTCAGGGATGGGCTGAAACAGCAAACCAGCCTGTCAGCTCAGAGCAAAGTTGCCCTGGAAACCTGGAAAACACTCCACACTTGGGTCCTGTTGTCGACCTGACAGCTTTGTTGTCCTTAGCCCCTGGAGCTGGCAGCTTCCCTCCACCATCCTGATATCTCACCTTGATGCCTTGAAGAGTAGGTTCTCACAGGGCTCCAGGTGCCTGGAGCTAGTGCACCATCTGGGGCTAGAAAGAGGGAGGAAGGTCACAACTGGATCTCATCTTTCTGCTTCTCTCCTGCCCTCTGGCTTGTCCCAGCACTTTGCTGCCCCCATTGCCAGCTCTCTCCTCCCCATCACCACCCCAGGTGGCAGCCCTGGCAGTGGTTGCTCCTATTCCTGCCACAGGCAGCACTGAAACTCTTTAATTCAAAATTTCTTCACAGTCTTTACACGTGGCAGGGTGGGAACAAGGCTCCTGGGAGGGATGTCTCCTGTGGGAAAACCACAGGGCCATCAGCTCCTGAAAGCAAGCAAGGCAGCAAAGTGCTGGGGAGAGAAATTAAGGGCAGAGGCTGCATTTCAGTGGCTTTACAAGGGAATGCTGTCAACTAGTCAAAATCTATGAGCAGAGCCACAGGGTAATTAATTAAAGCTTTGCCTTCTTGTGACCAAAAAAAGCCAAAGAAAGTAGGAAAAAGTGGGACTTGTAGCCATGTAATGACAAAATGTGAGTAAAAACAACCACTCCTAATGTCCAGTTAAAGAATAAAACACAAATCTGTCCATGCAACAGCACACATGAACAGCAAAGAGATGGTTATTAAATCACCAGAGTAGGAGGACCAACACACTGGTATTATGTGTTGCATTCTTAAACTGTCCCTGGATGCCCCGTCACCAAGTTCATTACACCTGAGGAGCAGGAATACTCTGGTGGCATTGCTCACTGTCTTGGCAGGAGCTGGGTCATACTTAGCAGATTATCTCTGTACCAGGAGGGCTAAAATCTTCATCAAAGTAAATATCAGAATTTGTGACAGCCAGCCAGCTTACCACGTCGTGCTGGAGACTTGTTTGCAGCAGATGCTGCTGTGGCTCCATCCTCAGCACAGCCCTGAGTGGCCACCCTGTGAGAGTCCA
>VWZY01003172.1:0-18682 GCA_013399075.1 Chloroceryle aenea
GCTCTGACAGCCACAGGTACACACGCTGGGGAGGCGTCAGCGCCGGACTGTGGTGGCTGCGTGGCTCAGGCGGTGTCTACGCACTCTAATCATTTTCCTTCTCACTGTCACCCTGTCCTCCTGCTTCTCCAGGGCTTTGGAAACCGAGCCGCTGTCCCGGGGCCGTGGCCAGAGCTCGCTTCCTTCCCGGAGCGAGGCCGCGTGTCTGTGCTGTTCCATGGGTATCACGAAAGACCAAACACTAATTCACGCATCTTTTGCAGCTTGCTTTTAATGTGAGTCTCTACATTAAGCCTCTGGCCTTCCCAGGAGCTAATGGTGAGGTCATTCCCACTCTAGTGTTTGCATATGCAGAAGACCAGTAGGGTTTTTTTCTGATCCTTCGTGGGTTACATGTGTATAGAGCCCCAGAGCACCCTGCATTTGGCCATGCATCCGTTAATTATCTTTTAGTGGGGATGCAACAGTAGCAAAATACAGCAGGGGAACTTAGAAGACCTGAGAGGAGCTCCTGTCCAAGTGGAACTCCAGGCACTGTGCAAGGGAATGCACACACAGGCTTACACTTGCTGCTGGGTTTTAAATGGATTAGGCCCAAGAGTCTTTTTGTGAAGTCTGAGTAACTTTGTTCTGTCTGTCTGTGGGATTTTCAGAGTTTTGATGGGAACAGTGGTGATTATCTGGTATGAAAGGAGTAAACAAACATCCCTGGGTTTACTGTGCTTATTCTGGGCAGCGTCGCACATCTATTTTGCAATTGGGAGTGTTGTGAAACTGGTTTTCAGTTGGCTTGGAAATACATGTGACTGTAGCTGAACCTGCCAGGAAACTACGTGGCTATTTCACTCATTTACTTGGGTACGTGGAGGAGAGTGACCCACCCAAAGCCTTCCCATGCCATAGCAGGTACCCGCTCTTCAGCTGCGGTCTCTGTGCAGCATCACAGTAACTGCCACCTGTCGAGGTGCAACAGGCAGCATGGCAAGCTTCTCGAGGTTCCCGGAACAAAGGTTGCTCGAGCAAATGTAAATATTACTTTGTCACACTGAGAAACCTTGTCCTTGACATTATAACCCCATAATGAGGAAAGGAAAAGTGAACCTCTGATTAAAAATATATTTATTTATACTGCAGGCAAAATCTCAGGAGCCACACTTCTGCCCCTCTGCAATGGCCAGCACTGTTTGCTGGATTCCCCAAGCGGGTATGTGGAGTGACATCCTGCTCTCCTAGGGGGGCTAACTTATACTGCCCCCTTCTCCCTGCATCAAACTTGTGGTCTTGGGAAGTCCTTTCTTCTGAGAGTTGGAGTGGGGGACTGCTCCCGGGGAGGCTCACTAGGAGACCTCCAGCATCAGTGTGAGCTCCCATGCAAAGAGAGGAGTTAGTCAGGAAGAGGCTCTGGGAGCAGGAGTTGCCACGTGTGTCTCTGTGTTGCCAGCTCATAACTAACAGCCAAAAGGTTTAGTCCAGCCAGCGTGTCTGGGCTGAGAGCTGGGATGTGCTGGGACGCTGCTGGCTCAAGCACGTGCATGCTTTCTCTGCTGTAATTGGGCCTTTCCTCACATCTACCAGCAAGGGAACAGCCTGCCTTATCTTACTTGCTCACCTGACCGTTGATCAGAGCCTCTGCTGTACACTCAGTCATAGGAGAGAGAGCTGCGCTCTGGAGGGGCTGTGGAGAAGACAAGTTTCCAGCTGCTCTTGCCACTGCAGTCTCTGTAAAGCTCCTGTATTGCTCAGGTGAGCTGCTGGGGAGAGAAATGTGAGATGTATAAAGACCGGTTCAAGCTGCGTATAGGGAGAGAGAGTCAGATAGTTACCCTCACTCTCTAGCTGACTTAGATCCTGTGTTGATTTAGTGATGGAATAGTGACTTTTCTGGGAGCTTTCCAAGGGGGAGAACCAGTCAAGAGCTAGGACGACATCTGTGTTTCATCCCTCTGCCATTCAAGGGAAGTGAGGACCAGGTCTTTTGCTCCAGGCTAGGGAAAGCAGTCCTGAATAAGTCTGGGCAGGTAAAAACTAACAGTTTTTGGTCCTAGGGCACACGTACAGCTGTAACTGGAGCAATGGAGCCAGTGATATGCTTACTAGCTGATCATGAATGTATAAATCTGATAAGACACTTTTCTGCCTTGTTTCTGCTCATGGAAGGTTAAGATGATGATGTTCATTCCCATACCCAAGACCCATTTTTCAGCTGTATGGTCAGAAAACTGCCATTTTAAAATGGTGTAAGCACGCCAGTGCAGAGCCCGGTGAGACTGCAACTCCACCGCAGTAAGAAAGCCATGTATATCTTCCTCTTATGTCAAAGAATGGCTGCTTTTCCTGCACAGCCTTGCCTCTGAGCTGCTGTGACAATATTGACATGAAGCAATGCCAACAGCATAATGCCATTTGAGCAAAGTCCCAAACAGGAGGTCGTTGAAAGCAGTATTTAATTGGCAGGCGCACGTCTGTGTTCGTAGCCTGCTCTGAAATTTGTATTAAAATGAGTTTCAGTTGCACAGTTTGAAGGCACTGACACCCTCCCATGAGCTCCACCGTGGGAACAAGGCTTATGCTACAGAACAACCTTAGGCACGTGCTGTCTTCCCCTTCTTGGACTGCATAAAGGGTCTTTGCAAGAGCCCCTTTTACGACCATGATTCAAATCATGGAGTGGAGGAGGTACTGTTGGGTGGGGGATCCAGGAAGAAGTTCCTGCCTCTCCAGCCATGGGAACGCAGAGACCTTGCATTGTGTTTTGTGGTGTTATAACTTGGACTGACAGGTTGTCCTTTTTCCTCTGTCCTCTAGTGTTCCTGGGTCTACCTCTTCCCTCCCAAGATGCTTAGCAGAGTGCTGTGTACAGTGTTGTTCATGGGAGCTTTGCCATCACTGGCTGAAGTGTCCCAGGGCCACATCTCAGTGGTCTTGCTGGGAGCCACAGGTGATTTGGCTAAGAAGTATTTGTGGCAGGGTCTATTCCAACTCTACATGGACCAAGTGAGCAGTGGCCACAGCTTCACTTTCCACGGGGCTGCACTGACAGCTCAGGAGCCAGGGCAGAGGCTGATGTTTGACGTACTGAAGAAGCTGGCCTGTCCCTCCGATGAATCTCCCAACAGATGTGCTGTGCTCAAGGACCAATTCCTGAAGCTAAGCCGATACCACCAGCTGAAGACTGCTGAAAACTACACTGTGCTGAACAGAGAGATTGAGATGCTGCTTCACCAGGAGGGGCTGAAGGAGGCTGGAAGGATCTTTTACTTCTCAGTACCACCATTTGCCTACACAGAGATTGCCCGGCACATCAACAGCAGCTGCAGACCACCTCCAGGAGCCTGGCTGCGTGTGGTGCTGGAGAAACCTTTTGGCCATGACCTGGAGTCAGCCCAGCAGCTGGCTACAGAGCTGAGAAGCTTCTTTAGGGAAGAGGAGATGTACCGCGTGGACCACTACCTTGGCAAACAGGTGAGCAGCTGACGGTGCGCAGCCCCTGCCAGGTTGAGGGACTCGGTGGCTGGGAGAGTGTTGGATGTCAGCTCTGTGTCTGATGAGAGTGTTGTTTGCTTCAAATTCAGGCTGAGCTACTGAGTGTGCTCCCAGGCCTCCTTTTGCTTATGGAGTCCTGTACTCCATCCTCTTACAGAGCGGAGGAAACGTGCAGCCCAAAGCAGGGCTGTTAGAGTGATGAGGGTCCCTTCTCAGAGGGAAGCCAGGGGGTAGGGGTGAACTCTGTGTGTGCACAAAGGAGAGATGCAGAATTCATCTGGTCTTCTCACCAAGGTCAGGGCTTTGATTTAGCTGAATAAGCAACACTCTTTCCCTCTCACAGTTCTCCCATCTCGTTACACAGAGGCCTCTCTGCTTAGCCTTGGCTTCTAGAAGCATGATATGAATGCTATCTAGAAGCATGATATGAATGATATCATGATATGATATCATGATATGATATGATATGATATGGAGCTGATGGGATATTAATTTTGTGGGATGTTTAGGAGAAGAAACCTTCACGTCCTGGGCTTCACTCAGGGCATGGGGGACTGGCTGCTGCAGGGTCAGCTCAGGATGTGGAGCTGCATTGCCCCACAGGGAATGTGTTCAAGGAGATGCCATCCTTGTTTTAGAAGAATGTGATGCCACATTTTGAAAGTAGCCGGTGCCAGCCATGGCACCGTGGCCAAATTGTATGCAGAAGATTGCATGTCCAGCTGCAAGGAGAGCATCTCTTCTAAGACAGAGGATTGCTTCTCATTTTTTATTCTTTTCTCTCTCTTTTTCTCCCAGAAAGAGCAGATGGCTTTAATGGTGTAAGCATCTGATGTATTTCAGCACTTTGGAACTGCACATTAGTCCCAGGATGGTCTGACTCAGCCCTTTGTCATTTCACAGATATAAGCTGAGACTCTTCCAGGTTTTAGTTCGGCCTTTTTCACATGAAACCCCTGAGTGCCTCAGAAAGGCCTTTAATGTCTGCTCTGTACAGTCACCAGAGACCCCATTGCACATCCCTGCAGGTTCTCTGGCTGATTGTCTCTTCTCTGACCCACTCTGCCCTGCTGTGTGGCATGGCTGCTGGTGCTCCAGAGCTGGCCACTTCCCAGTGCTGGATGGGGCAGTGAGGCAGAGATACTGTGGAAATCTGGTGAGTTTTTGTTGGGTCTTTGTTTTCTTCCCTTCACAGGCTGTAGCCCATATCCTGCCTTTTCGAGACCAGAACAGGCAGTTTCTGGATCCAATTTGGAACCGACATCACGTGGAAAGAGTGGAGATTGTCTTGAAAGAGACTGTGGATGCTAAAGGTTGGTGCAGAACTAGGGGGAATGAGGGAGAGGGAGAACTGTCAGGTTCATAATGATGTGAAGGTGGCCCTTGAGGTGGTGCTGGTGCAGAAGCCACAAGAAAGAGCAGACGAATGATATGTTGCTCCTTGGAAACAGAGAAGGACTGTCTCACCCTTCTGTGCTAGGGGCTGACTCCCTTCCAGGTAATGTGTTGCAGCTCCCAGGAAAAGATTCTGATTGCAGTTCAGCTGGAAGCAGGGGAGAATCCCCCATCTTTCCCTGCCGTAGAGCTCTGGCCACATTGTACCTGGCTTTGTATCCCAAAGCTTGCTAAAAGGCACAGCGTTGGGAATGGAGTGTCAATTTAAGGCCACTGCAGTTCAGTGCTGCAATAATCTGGTTGTTGTAACAACAACCCTTTTGTATTCCTGTCCTGTTAGCTGCCAGGCTCACACTGACTGTACTTTTGTGCTATGCTCTGGAAGATGCTCTTGCATCTTCTGCCTGGATGTTACTCATGTCAGCTACTCAGTGTCAGTCCAGGTACCTAGGTCTGTGTTTGTCTGCGTGTTTCTTTCCCTTCCTCTCTGTAGTAAGAAGCAGCATTGCAGAGAGAAAATCCAAGCCCAGAGCTGCTAGCATGGGGCTCCTGCTGAAGGACACGGCTGCAATGCCTCCCTGCAATGCTGCAGCATCTGCTCTGCAGTGCTCAGCATAAAGCACTTTGGGCTGGACTGCCACCCGCAGCACTTCTGGGGATGTCAGGCGCCCTCAGTTCTGCAACATCAGGATTGCCTCTTCTCCCTCCCTCCCTCCCTCCCTCCCATCGCCACCACAAACTCAATTAAGGGAATTTTATCAAACTTGGAGTAACGTTTGGTTTGACAGCCCAGCCCTCACGTGGGCCTGTTGGTGGGGGAGGGATGCGCTGCAGAGAGATTGAGGGAGAACGGCGTTGTCTGTGCATAGCCCCAGCTCTACACTGTACCCTCCCAGCTCTGAACAACTTTGTAATTTTTCATTTGACGTCTTTTTTTCCCCTGTAGGGCTCCAGCTGGCAGCCTGGCTCCCAGCAAGGCTGCAGAATTGATGACGTTAATGAACGTGCCTTTGGATTAGAGCAAGGGAGATGAATGCATCAATCAATAGGGGAAGCCTGTGGCCATGATGTAGTCTGCAGTGGGCAGCCTGCTGCTGCTGGACTATAAAAAGGCATCTGTTTGAGTCATTTTCTTTATGAGTGCATTGCCCTTCTCCCTCTGTTCCCACCTGCATGAAGTCAGGCAGGGCAATAGAAGCAGGGCTTTGTACATCAAATTTTTTCTCCCAGGGGCATGGCTTAGCCAGGACCTTCTGAGGACATGAAAACCAGGGGCAAAGAGGCAGCGAAGAGCGGTGCCACTGCCAGGACCCTGCTTCAGCTCTTCTGTGGAGCTGGGCTGTAGCCATAGAGCTGCAGGGGTCCCCACTCTGACCCCACTTTTCAGCTACTCCATCAGAGCTTTAGCGTAGAACTGCAGGTTGTGTGGAGTCCCAGGCCCATGCGCTGTGACCTGTGGGACAGGAGTGCCAGGGCAAGGGCTATACAAGGACCCTGCAAGGTGCTGTGTGTGAGCTGGATATTGCTGCCAGTCACTGACAGCAGCTTCCGAAGGCACAAGCAGTCCGAGAGAGCAAACCTGCTTTCTGTGGTGTGCTGAAAGCACCCAAAAGGAGGATAACTCCTGTCTCTGTGGAGGACCAACAGTCCTGTAGGAACCTTTTATCTTTATTTTAGTAGCAGAGACATTTTGGAAGCCCCTCTAGAGGGAGAGGAATGGTTTAGAAGCATGGAATGGTTTGGGTTGAAAGGGACCCTTGAAGATTGTCTAGTCCAACCCCTTGCCATGAGCGGGACATCTTTCAGTAGGTCAGGTTGCTCAAAGCCCTGTCCAACAAGATCTTGAACGTGTTTGGTGATGGAACACTTCTCTGAGCTTGATAGTTTCAGGTTAATTGTTAGGCTGGGAGAAGAAGAGCCTGGTACAAACCATTTAGGGCTCATGCTCTTTGTTCTCTTCGGCATGCACGTTGTACATGCAGAGGGCAAGGCTGCAAGAAAACCACATCAGCTGACAGCATCTTGCCTCCTCTTTGTCCTCAGGCCGCACCAGCTTCTACGAGCAGTATGGAGTCATCCGGGACGTGCTGCAGAACCACCTCACGGAGTCCCTGATGTTCCTGACCATGGAGCTGCCAGCCAACGTGAGCAGGGCTGAAGAGGTTTTGCAGTGTAAGCTGCAGGCCTTCCAGTCCTTGCGGCGCCTGGAGAAAACCAGTGCCGTGTTGGGTCAGTATCAGTCATATGCCAGCCAGGTACAAGAGGAACTGCAGAAGGCACAAGACTACATCAGCACAACACCAACCTTCGCAGGTGAGAGTTTGGTTTGGGCCCTGAAGAGGGGAGTAGTCTAGAGCTGAGGAGAGCCGGAGATGCGAGTCTCGGTGATAGCAGCTCCATGACTCTGGACCTCACTGCTGACACGGGGATGTCTCCCAGCATCCACCGGCATGGTAACTGGGAGCTGTAACAAGATAACACCTCGTCACGTTAATTAACTAACAATCCAGTGGAGGGGGAGCATTGCGTAAGAGCTAAGTCCCATTATTCTTGATAAGATCTCTGCATTATTTTTAGAAGAGGCCTGCAAGCTACTTGGCCTTTTCATAAAATCGAGTTGCTCTCTGCATCTGAGGGGTAAAGCATGGGCAGCTCTCTGTGATTAGTAGATCACAAGGTTATCTCTGGCCATACCGTGTCTTCTGAACGTTAAAGATTTTGTCCAAATGATATCCGTGCTCAGAAACCGAGCGAAATGAAAGGAGGCTAATCCAGTAGGGGATCTGGGAGGAAGCCCAGCAGGGTAACTGGAGTCCAGTGATGATGTGAAAGGGCTGAATGTAGAGCAAGAGACACAGTGGATGCCAAGATTTCTGGGAGCTAAGGGTGGATAATGATGGGTAGGCGACAGAGATCCCCTCAGACCTGCTGCTGTTTCAGGTTTCAGGTGGTAGCTGAGATCACTGTCGTTTCAGGTGTGCTGATTCACAGTGACAGCCTGCGCTGGGAAGGGGTCCCTTTCCTCCTCACTTCTGGCAAAGCTCTGGATGAACGGGTGGGTTATGTCCGCGTTCTCTTCAAGAACCGGGCCTACTGCACTCAGAGCGAGACACTGAGGGATGCAGGGCACAGCCAGTGCAAAACCAAGCAGATCATCTTCTACATTGGCCACGGTGCACTCAACAGCCCTGCAGTGCTTGTGAGCAGGAACCTTTTCAGGCCGGTCATGCCAGAGGGCAGTTGGAGCGAAGCAGTGGCTCAGTCAGCCCTGCACATCTTTGGACAGCCGTTGTCTGATTACTATGTGTACAGCCCTGTGAGGGAGAGAGATGCCTATTCCATCCTCATCTCCAACATCTACCACGGCAGGAAGGACTTCTTCATTACCACCGAGAACCTGCTGGCCTCCTGGAGATTCTGGACACCGCTGCTGGAGAGTATTTCCCACCAGCCCCCGCGCCTCTACCCCGGGGGTGTGGAGAACCAGCACCTCTTAGACTTTGAAATGGTGAGTGGGGAAGTGGCGTTCACAGTGGCAGAGCCAGTGGAACTGCTGAATCCCAGCAGGCAGATGCCAAGTGATTACAAGACAATCCAGTCCAAATTTCGGCAAAGTCCCCTGGTCTCAGCGTGGTCTGAGGACTTGATTTCTCAGATGGCTTCTGACATCGAGAAGACAGCAAGCAGGACTGTGGCACACTCTGGGCAGTTCCACCTGGCCCTCTCAGGTGGCTCAAGCCCAGTGGTCCTGTTCCAGCGGCTGGCAAGACACCATTACACCTTCCCGTGGAAGCACACCCACATCTGGCTGGTTGATGAACGCTGTGTCCCTCTTACTGACACCGAGTCCAACTTCTTCAGCTTGCACAGCCACCTCCTCCAGAGTGTCAGGGTGCCCTACTTCAACGTCCACCCCATGCCTGTGCACCTGAACCAGCGGCTCTGTGTAGAAGAGGACAGAGGCACGGAGCTGTATGCCAAGGAGATCATGGCCCTGGTGGCCAACGCCAGCTTTGACCTGGTGCTGCTGGGGGTGGGCACCGATGGGCACACTGCCTCTCTCTTCCCCCACTCTGAAACTGGCTTGGAAGGGGCTCAGGCTGTGGTGCTGACGGAAAGCCCTGTCAAACCTCACCAAAGGATGAGCCTTAGCCTACCCCTCATCAACAGGGCCAGGCAGGTGTTTGTCCTGGTTTTGGGGAAGGGGAAACATGACATCACCACCCTGCTCAGCAGAGTGGGCCATCAGCCAAGGAAATGGCCTGTCTCGGGTGTCAGCCCCAGCTCTGGCCATCTGGTGTGGTATGTGGATTATGAAGCTCTGCTTGGGTGATGCCTTCACAGTGTCTCTCCTCCCTTGTCTGCGTCACCCTTACAGCCTGGATTTTCCTACACAATGTCCATGTTTTTCTGTTGCCAGCAGCAGCTTCATCTCTGACGGACTCTTCCAACCTTCTGGGAACTCTGTGGCCTGCAGTGCCTCTGACATTTGAGCCCGGAAGGGAGCTTGGCTCAGTGCTCAGAGCTAAGAGCCCAGTGCAGCATTTCTGGCTCTGCTGGGGATTCTGACTGTGACTTTGGACAAATTACCTCACCTTGAAGTGCCTCAGTTTTCCCTGTCAGTGGTTATAAGCATTTAACTACCTCACAGGCAATATGGGAGAGTTGTTAAATTAAGTACCTGCCAAATTTTTATTTTTATTTTAATTCTCAGGCTAGAAGATGGTAATAACACGTTCATCCTCTGTGCTGCTCAGTCTGGCTGGGACAGTTGTCGTCTCAGTAAAATGACAGTTCTGTGCACAGGGGTCTGTAGTCTTGTATGTACAGCCCATTTTGGTGTCACCCAGCCCCTGGCTGTGGCTGTGCTCTCCTGGAAGCACAGACACCCATTTGCTTTCATGGCATGTGGTCCCTACACACTGACACTGATTTGTGAGCTCACTGCGGTCCTGAGCCTTTGCAAATTGCCCAGCAGCAGAGGCTGAGTTTATAAGCAGTAATTTGCTGCTTTCATTAAGTGGATAGCTGATACCATGGGGGATGGAGAAGGAAGACACATTGCTTTTTAGGCTGTTACAGTAATGGGGACAGCATGAAGAATATGGCAGTTCACAGAGCTGTTATTTGCCTGCAGTGCAATAATTATTGAAGGGAAAGCTTGGCGTTCAGTGGAGCTGTTTGGGCTTAGCTAGCAAAGAAATGTTTTCTTTAACCGTCTTTGTCTTTCTCTGAGACAAACTTTGCTCTGTCCTCAGAATTGAAGTTTGCAGTGTCATTCCGTGGCTTATAACATTTCTGTGGGAGGCAGCTCTATAAACAAGCACGATGCCTGTCATTACAGCGCACATTAAGGTAGCTACAGCGTTTGCAGGTGGTGGTGGTGTGGGTTTAAACTCAAGGACACTGACTTGCAAGGGGAGGGAATTTTCTCTGTACGGATCTCGTGGGTACTCGGCACTAGCACATTGTGTCTGTGTTACAAGGCAACGCTAAGTGGTTGAGGAAATGTATAGTGCCATTACTCACAGGAAGGGTTGGAGACATCAAATCCTAACTAGAGACCCCACTCTCCCCTTCCTAATTTTCTCCTTCCCAGAATGCAGGCACACACAATGGGTGTCTGTCTGCTTTTATGATAGCCCCAAATGCTCCGTGATCTTCTCTAATGGATAATTCACCACAGCACACCAGAGTGCATCTTTGGTAAGGAAGTGAAGACAGCCCAAGATGGGACAGTCTGTGCCGATGGTCCACGGGGAGGCTAGAGACAAACCCCCTCACCCCGGGATGGCACCAGGGTGGGACAGACCCGCTGCAGGAAGCTGGAAGGTGGATGTGGCTGCCAGCAGGGAGGATTCTGTAGACAGGTCTGTGCCCCCTGTGCTCCCGGGTTCCCGAGTTGTGGCCTTTCAGCCTAATCCTTAATGCAAAAATCAGAACTGTTGTCCTCTGCTAATTGCACGGATAAAAGCGCACTGAGCAAGCTCTCGAGAGGCTGTTACTTGTCAGCAGGCAAAGAGAGCCTGGGAGAACATAACCTGGCAGAAGCTGTGTGCAGCAGGAAAAGGCCAAATTCTCAGGGACTGACGGTGATTTCTGGCAGACACCCTCCCCCACCTTGCAGATGGTCCAGACAAGCTGCATTTTGCAAACTGTATTTGACTAAGCCGAGCTGAGTTGCACTGATGCGCATCACTTGGCTCTTACAGGGCAAAGGGGAGACGTGGTGGTGGTGTAGCTTTCTCTAAAGCTCAAACACAGAAGAGACACAAGTGCCTTAATAGGTCTGGTTTGACAACTGGGCTGGCTGGTTATCCATCTTCTGTGGGTGTTAGTGAATAAGTTTGTTTCATGGTTACGGGCAGGTTTGACCACCAGTGCAAACACCAAAGGGTGGAATTAAATCACAGGGGAAAAGAGTAGCCCAGAAAAGCAGGAGGATGGTGAGCACGGAAGGTGAGCACTGCAGGTTCCTTGCTGCAGGACTTGCTTGTCAAGTGGGTATGCTGGGAGTGGAGCCTGGAATAAGACCATATGCCTGGGAGTTAACTGGAATAACAACTCTCTTCAAGGATGAGCGCTAGCAAACGCTGGCTCCAGAATATACCACAGCAGCTGAAGCAGCTGTGCAGAGGAAGATGGTTTAGGTCTGGGATGTCTGTAAGTTCAAACACCATTTTTTGTAAACAAAAATAGCCATGTTCGCTTCATTCCAGTTCTCTGGAATTTGGTGTGAGGGAACAAGTTACAGTGAAAAATCAACCTAGTTTAGAGTAAATCCATTGTTGTGAATGACAGAATTTATTACTACTTTACAGATACAATTAGTGTTTTCTTATCTCTGTCCTCTTTCTGGTTAATATCTGATTTTAGATAATTCCTGTTAAACTCTTTAATACTTAACATTTGCCAACCAAAGCCCAAATATTTAAATTTAAATACATAAATTTTGTGACTGGCGAGAGAGAGACTGCAGATGAGAAGAAGGGTTAAACGAGCAATAAATCTGATGAGGAAGAATGGTAGAAATCCACTGGGCTATAGGCCAAGGAAGCACTGCTATTTTTATTTTGTGACAGCTATTAATAGGCAGTGTGCACCTTCTGGAGAGCTGATAGTAACCTTTCTTTGTGAAAGCAGCTCCACAGAATAACTTCCTATGGTCTGTTTCTCTGATTATTGATACAATCTTCCTGTTTTTTGACATGGCAAGTGTGTTCCTGGAACTCACTGGTGTGATTATTTATATGTTTTACAGAAAACTAACACTGGAAGTCATTAAGTTTTCACTTCAACTTTTATAAATCAAGTTGTAGAATGTTATTTTTCCATGAGTAAAGTTTTGTGATTCCTTTTGTGTTGTGTATTGAATAGAGAATTATATTTATAAAAAAACAAATGTTTTTTAACAGAAGTGTCTCTTAATTTCTTGCCAAGATTGGGGGTCATTCTGTTTGGTTTTTTTCCTGTCCTCTTGGTGAGTGAAATTTTAGAATTCTAGTTGTACAAAGAGGCCAATGTTGAATTTTCTGTAGTGTGAAACCAGCAGTTTTAGATGTTCATTCTGACTCCATTTTTTTCTCCATCATCCAAAGAAGGCCAGGACTTTTCAAAACAGAGGAACATCCAAAACCCTTTTAAGGTGAGAAGATGGACTCACCCGATACTATGCGGGGTCCTGAAATTGCCAGAGCTTAGGAAAGTCTCCACTGATCCACATTTACTCCCTGAGCTGCATTTCCATAGATACTATCACCATAGTACAGAGTTGCTTAATAACATAAACTTCATAGAGCTGCATTTTTAACTGTAAGCTGTTCAGGATCTGTGAGCTGAGACAACACAGTTGGACCTGAAGAAGGAGCTGTGCTGTGGCTCTGGCTGGAAGGCACTACGTGGGTTCCTGACATACAGGCCTGGCCTCTGGTTTAGCTGATACCCAAGTGTTCCTGTCCAGAAGCAGCCACCTCCTCCCTGGCAGAAGGAAAGCCTCACCTGGCACCTCTGTTCCCCAGGAAGAAGAGGAGCAGGGTGCCCAGGAAAGGAGAGAAGGAGCACGGCAATTTCATCCTGTTGCCCCAGGGGAAGACTTCATTTTGCTGGCAAGAGGAGGGTAGGAGGATTTAAATTGGATGTTTTCTTGCTTAGTGTAGCAGAGGATTTCTATAGTATGCAGTGATGTGGGTCTTTTCAGCATTCAAATCCTCCCTGGCACTCCCTTGGCTGCCTGGGTATGTTGCTGTCATGTGTGTATGATCCTTTCTGATGCTGTTGGTGATGCTGAATTATCCAAGCATACAAGTGAAGATGGCTGTGCAAGTGAGAAGATTTAACAGTTGTATCATAGGGCTGAGGTGGTATTTTTCCCATCCAGGTCAGAAGGGATTTAATTCCAGTTTAGTGAGAGTTTCGTTCGAGTTAGAGACCACTACACATCACCGAAGAGAGATCCTCCAAGCAGTCAGAGGATTACTAAATTCTCCTTAAACACAGGGAGCAGAGGCAGTGGTGGTAAATGCAGCATTTTTTTCAGTGTCTTAATGCTTTCCAAAACAATTTTTTTGGTGCCGTGCTTGACTATTCCTTTGGTGACAGCGCAGGGCAATCCTTGGTAGGATTTGTGCCTCCAGATTCATTGCCTGCTTTAGCTGGGATTTGGTTTATCACCTTCCTTTCCCCAGACGGATGACAGAAAATACAGCCGTTGCCTAAAGAGAGGCAGGAAAAGAGAAGCAGGGGAGAGATTGAAAACCAGTACATTTCGGGAGCCGGAGTGATCCTGAAGCAAGCTGCCTTGTGAAATGCCTGTGGGTAATGTGAATCGATCCAGCTCATTCCAGCTGCTCCCCCTGCAGAGAGCTGGCTCCAGGTCCTGTAGCAATGCAGCACCAGGTTCTCCTGCAAGCACCACTGCAGACTGTGCCAGGCCTGTGCCCTCAAGCTGCTCCCTGCGGCAGGACACGTTGGCTCTCTGTTGACAGATTGCTCTCCAGAGAGGAATTTCCCGCAGAAGCTGTGTCCTGGTGGTGCTCTGACCAGACATCGCCTCATTTTTTCCTCAAACAGGCTCCCTCTTTGTAGGCATCTCCTTATCCACAAAACAATCTGGATCTTGTGTGAATGATGGTAGGCTCACAGCAGTGCTGCTGTTGCTGAAATGAGACCTGTGCACAGACACAAACTGTTAAGCAGGTTCTTTTCCATAGATCCCAGCATATTTTAACAGGAGTCGGGCATTTTTTTCACGCTTTGCTTTTCATATGTGGCATATTTTATGGGCTGGCACAGTACTCGGTGAGGATCTGGGGAGGGCAGCAGGCCCCTGGTGTGCTTTGGGAAAGACTGGTTTAAGCCCTGGGGCCCACTGGAAGGCAGAGGACTCCCAGTGGGGGTCAGGAAAGGCAGGTAGAAGCTGCGGGGCTTCCTAAACGGCAAGCTCCAAAACAAAAAATGCCCAGTGACTGCTCCCCCCAGGAAAGATGCCAGCAGCGAATGCTCTTGCTGGTCCTCACCTTCTCTTGGTAGCCCTTTCATGGCTCAAACAACCCTGGGGCTCCCACCTTTGCTTTAGCAGCTTTGGCCACTAATGTTCACAACAAGTTGGATTCGATTTCACTGGAGCCCAGCTCCAAAACTGGACATGTCCAGCAACTGCTGTCCCAGGAGGCAGGACTCTGCAAGTCACGCCGCTTACCCGAGTTCCCCTTGCCTCGTGCTATGCAGCAATAGTCAATCAGCTGCCTCATGGGGATACGAGCTGTTTGGAAGAGGCCAGAGGAAGGCTGCTGGAGGAATGGAGAGCTGTATCCTCCAGCGTCCCTGCTGCGTGTATCGAGTCGTGTCCATCAGTCAGTATCAGCCGAACTACTTGCTGGGATCAGCAGCAGCACAAAGCCAGGGCCTGTTCTTACAGCTGTTCTCTGCTGCCTGGCATCTCCTTTCCCAACGGCACTATTTTGACACGAGCAAACTGTCTGGCAACCCCCCCCCACATGCTGCAGTGTTTTGACTTGCAGAGGAATGCTGCTGTGGATGCTTTTCCTCAGCTTTTCCCTAGAAGTAGCGAGGTGTCTGTAACTAAAAAGGTGCTCTGGAGGCGAGTGTGCCAGCAGCAGAGGGTGCTGCTTCCTCACGCTACGCGAGCTGGCGGGAGTTGCTTTTCCCAGCCCTGTCCTGCAAAGGGAGCTTTTCCCGCAGCCACAGCCCCACAGCTGGGCCTCCGACACCAGCTCTTCTGCTGCTGTTCCCTGAGCCACACACAGCGCGGAGATGAGCACTGACCCCTGGGGCACGGTGAGATCTCTGGTCAGGCTGCTCTCTCAGGAGCTGCTCCACAGCTCCATTCACAGCTCTCCATCAAAAAGGCAAGGAACTCATTCTTCTGCTTCATCATTCCTGATGGCTTCTCATGCATAGGCCTTGACCATGAACTTAGCTCCCTCCACACAGGCCTGTGACAAACAGTGCAGGATGCAAGAGTGCAAGATGTGTCCTTTTTACTGCTCACGATGGTGTCAGACAGTAAAGCTGCTGTGATTTTATTGGGCATCCGCTCTAAGAGGCAGACAGGTCTGTAATACATCTGCCTCAGAGGTAACTGGGAAACCAGCTGGTGTTCTAGGGGTTGCTCCCAACAGAACTGGAAGTTGGTAGAGTATCTGCTGCATCCATGTGCTCCAGAGTTAGGTGTATCCCACTCTTTAAGACCGGCCGCTTCACTCAGATCCAGTGCCCTGTGCTGAAGCGGAAAGGACTAGTGTTGCAGTGTGCAGACACCACAGCAAGCAGGAGACATCGCTTGCTTTGCAGGTGAATGTAAAGCAGAATACCAACCCCAAAGGGTTCCACTTTGTTTCAGATAAAGGGTTTAATTTCATTCACTAGTGTTGCAGTGTGCAAAGTCTTGTGCTGGCTGCGCTGACATCTGAATTGACAAGAAACTAGAGGAAGATGGCTTTTTTCTTTTCCTGCAAATAGCCCTCGGGGAATACCTCTATTTTCTCCTTCTCTACCCCCACTCTCTTTCACTCCCCTTTCCACCACATTGAGCCATCTTCCAGCTGAGCAGGGCTTGTTGAATGTCCTCTGAGCAGGCTTGGCAGGATTTCTACCTCATGAGGCTGCTGTTTTAACAGGCTCTGTCTCTGTTCTGCAGCACACTGGGTTACTTTGGCTTTGTTGCTGTACATTACAGACACTCATTGTTCACTATCTGTTGCATTGTCTCCCTTAATTCCCACAGGCAGAGCCTGCACGCAGCACGTACATGTTTCCGGGCAGAGTGTTTACTCTCTCTCTCCCCTTCTCCCCAGGGCATAGAAAGCTGCATTTTTCTGCCTGCCTGTCTATACACCGCACCCCCCAAATGCAAAGCAATAGGATCCCCTTTTTTGAGACAGTCTGCCCGCCCATTGCTGCAAGGTTAGGACCAGTCAGGCATAAAGCACATCTACAACGTCTGTGCCAGAAGAGCCTGTGCTCTTAAGAAGGATTTAAGTGCTTAACTTCAGGCATTCAAAAGAGATCCATTTTTCAGCAGGTGGGTGCTCATCCACTTACAGACCCCGTAGCAGGACTGAATACTGTGCACAAAAAAAGGAGATCTTATTTCAAATCCCCCCTCCAGCCTCCCTTTTAATAATCTTAGCATAAATTCACAAGGATGAGAGATGGAAAAGTCTCCTTTAATCCAGGTTCCATCGCAGTTAGCTTTCCAAACAAGCTCAGACTATTCCACTGCAGGCCATAAACACTGGCATTTGTCAGTCCCCCCCCTCTGACACTGTTTGCACTGTTGTTTGAGATGCAGACGGTATTCAAAGCAAGCGATTGAAGATTAGCAATTCCTGCTTCTTAAGGAAGCAAGAAAGTCAAATATTAAGGAAATAAAAGGAGACAAGATTCCATAGGAGCTGTGATCTCATCTGGCGAGAAGCCACCACAAAGCTGAAAAGTTCTGCTTCAGCACTTGTCACGTCTGGTTTCCTCCAAGTTCCCCGCTGCTCTTGTACGTCCTCCACCCCATCTCTCCCCCTCACTGTAAAGAACAGGGATCTTTGTTAGAGCAGGAAGCCCTTGAGCACCTCAAACTTGTGCAAGACTGTGAGTAGCCCTCAGACAATGGTGATGTGCTGCAAGGTGTTCAGGGAGAGATAAGGGGTCATAGTGCTGACCAGTGCCGGGAGGCAGGTAATGGGCTATGGCAGAGTTTGCGGAGCAGCTGGATTCACAGGCAGACTAAAGCCTGCTGAGTTTCCTGTACGGTTCTCAGACATCATTCACAGCTTTCCTGGATTCAGTGATGACATGTCTCTGCTGCTGCAGAAGGTGAGTGTGTTTTTTAATGAACCACAATGGCTGGCATAGAGCAACTACTCCCCAAGGGCTTCAAAATACACTTAAGAAACTAGTGCCTCAGTCCTGCAAAGACATGAATGCGTGTAGGAATGACTCCATGCACATGTACTGTCCCATGGAGTTCAGCAGAATTTCTTTCCTTGCACTGGCTGAAGTCCTCTTCTGGGATTTTTTTGACTGCATAGCCTGAAAGGGGCAAGGAGGAGGGGAGCATTCAGCAGGCTAGCTACCCCACCTTGGCCTCCACATTGCACTTGTATCTCCTGCCTTCTTCTGACAGTTTGGTGGGTTCAGGACTGGATCCTGCCCTGTATGTCACTGACTGCCCTGCTGTGACCTCCTCGCTGAAGAAATAACCCAATAGTGGGGAGCTCATGGCCCCTGGGACCATGCAATTTCATTTCATCCCGTATGGCTGCAGGATTTTTTACTTTTTGGTACTGGTATAACTATGTTGTACATTAATGCATGGCCTGTGAAACGTGACAAAAACCTGTCCAGCTCCCGGCAGAGATGACTTCCTTCTGCCAGCATCCCCAGAGATCCAGCACACATATACACACAGGAATTGCCTTCCTTGCTACTCGCCTCCCGGCTCCGAGAGGAGCAGAGCCAGGCTGAGCATCCTGACTAATTGAAAGGCAGGTAAGTAGAACGTATTTGCACATACATGGTTGAACTTTGAACTAAGGCCCCATGCTAGAAATGAAGTTCATCGAGATGAAAGCGAAGCTCTCTGAAGGTAGGGTCATTAAAAATGAGGACACACAAATGAATCCTGCTCTTTTTTTTATTCACATGTGCCACAAGCCCTTTAGTGATGAGAACTGGTCGAGGCCCAGTGTTAACATCCAACCCCCGAAACAATAAGCTCAGCAGCATGCAGGGGCATTCATTCTGTTCTGACTCAGATGGCAGGCTGCCACCTCCTGAATCATTCACACCGCTTCCTGCAGCTCTTAGGTGGTCCTTGGAGGTATCCCATGCAATATGGCTTGCTTAATTTATGACAGTCCGCTGGTTTATAGCTCCAGGCAGTATTGCCACAAACAGACTATTTTTGTCTGGGAATGCTGAAAAATGAATCATCTCAAAGAGACATTACTGGGTCAAATTTGTCCAGAAAGTCTTTTTTTTTTAAAGACTGAAACGAACATAATTGTTATTTTGGTAAACAGATCAGTTTTTACGAAACAACCCCACGTTCCCGGAGTGTTTACAAGGCAAATATTGCGACACCGTGCCCATGTGTGAGGACACCGAGGATGCAATTCATTAAAAACTGACTAGATCGTCCGTAAAGAAGTAAACAGCGTTAAGCCTGCGCCTCGCTGCTATTTTTAGCCATTCCTAGAGCAATCAGGGCTAAACGAGCCCGATTTCACCCAGAAACGCTGCCGGCTGCTGACCCGGGCGGCTCTGCTGGGGCCGGGGGTCCGCGCCA
>VWZY01003172.1:19970-45312 GCA_013399075.1 Chloroceryle aenea
ATTAAGGAAGTCGGGTTGTTTGTTCAGTGTGTGTGGTTACAGTGGTGGTCTCTGGAGCGCACCTTACAAGGCCTAATTAATATGTCTGGGTTTTTGCTACAGAAACCTATAGTAATAGAGTGGGAGCTTATATAATACTGTATCTGAAACACCTAAAGTTTTGTTATGTGCAGAAATTAATCTGGCTGGAGCCTTGTGCTGAAATACGCTGCTAGTTCTCTTCACTGCCTCCTGGGCAGCCAGTGTAGCTGATCACTGGTGGTGGCCGTGCCCGATTAGAAACCTGTGAATTGCCTGAGCCATTGCTCAAGATAAGGAAGTTTGCAAAATGCCTGTAAAACCGGGAGTTGCCACCTGAGAGAAAGACCAGCTCTTTTTTCCTGATGCTGATGCAGGATGACTTTATCAACCTTTTGTCCTCGAAGTGATCTTCACTCTTCCTACTGCCTAAGGCCTTATTTCTCCTCCAGATTCTGCATTGCAAAGCACAGTAGTATCGGCAGCTTAGCTGTGTTGGGTGCAAGCTGACTGTGAAGTTACTAGAGCCAAAGTATGTGGAGTTGTCAGTGACTTGCATTAAAAGAGATCTGTCTGTAGGATGAATGGGGTCAAAGTGGCTGTCCCAGTCCACAAGGAAGGCTGCTTCTGTGGTGAGTTGATGAGAGAACTACTGGGAAGGGGATGGAGCCACGCTACTGTTTACAAAGTGAATGGTGATGCCGAGAAGCCCTTGACTGGCTTGTGGAGGAGCATCTTCCCTGACCAACCAGGGGCTACTGTGCCTGTCTCCTCCCTGCTCTGTCAGCGTGTCTGGCCACCGGCCCTGTTGTGGCTCTCAGTCTTGTGATGGCTGATGCATAAAGCAGTGATTTATTCTTGTCCCCTGTCAAAGACAAGGGATGAACTTGAGCAGCCTATTCCTCTGGGGGGATCGTGTTGTTGCAGCACATCAGCAGAAGGCTTTAGCAGCCCTTCCGTGCTTTCGAGGTTACTGAAGTGCACTCTGATGTGACTGGGGTTTGTAAACCTAACAGATACTGCTGAGCTGCAGTGTGCTCCAGGGACTGGGGGCTGATAGGTGCTGCATGTGTGTGGAGTCAGCTAGATCCTGGATGTGGAAGATGAGTTCTGCTTGTTGTGCTCCTGTGTCTTTTTTTCCCTGGCCTGCTACATTTCCTTTTCTTGGAAGAAGTGAAAGCAGTCTGCAAGGGTTGCTTGTCTTGTCAGGTCTGCCTTGAGGACTCATTAAGAATTCCTGATCTTACTGGAATTAAAATCTGTAGCTAGTGAGCCAGTCAGGACCCTGTGTATGACACTTTGGGAATGAGGGCAGACTGTGCTGACAGTTCATCTTCCAAGTCACAGCATAGTTTTTGAAGAATAGAGGATGTGGAAAGGAGTAAACTCTGTGGCTGTCTGAGGTTTGTGTCTCGGACAAATTCTGTGGCAGTGTTACTCAATACACCTGATAGAGCAGTGCCAGTTGTGCTTACAGTTTTGGACTGTAGTATGTACGTACTGACCGAGTCTGGAGGCACTGAGGGGTCGTGTTGACAAGGGGTGTGAGGCTAAACTGCTGTTGGCAGGGAGTATCAATGAGATGACCTCAGCTGTGCTGTGCTTATCCCCATGTCCTGTGGAAGGAGGCTTGTGCATGTGGTACAGCACTGGAGGAACAGCTTGGAGACCTGCATGGATTATACTGGCAAGTGCTGGTTTGGTATGAGCTTCCCTGTCCTTGATTCTTCCAAAGGCTGGCTGTGAAATTGCTGCCCTGGCTCCTTTAGATTAGCAGAATATGATGTGGTTTAGCACAGTAAGTTGCTGGTACAAGTTAGGAACTAGCTGCTTCCCAACAAAGCTGTGTAATGCCTGTGGAATAAAAGGGAGTAAGTGTCTGAGAGCCAAGGTTACCAAACTGCAGTCACTGGCAATCATTGCAGAATGGGTTGATGTTGAGGTCTTGACTCACTTCCACTTAATACATCACTCTAAGGAACAAACAAACAAAAAAATCTTATTTCAAGTCATTCCATGTGTGTAACTGCTGCAGCTGCCACTGTTTCGATAAATATTTCTGAAGGTAGGGGGGATGATTGCAGAGGGAGTTATGTGCTACAGGAGGTGGATAGTCACACTCTGCTAGCAGAGTGTGGAAAAAAACCTAGCTCAAAAGTAGTATTTTCCAAGCACATCGGGGAGTGTGTGTGGGGGGAGACACCATTAACAGTGCTTCCCAGGGGAAGCTTCTGAAGTGGTAGTTGCCAGTGGTACCTCTTCTGAAGAAGCAGGGAAGGGGTTGTTCATAGAATGGCTTGGGTTGGAAGGCACCTTTAAAGCTCATCTAGTCCAAGTCCCCTGCAGTGAGCAAGGATGCCCTCAACTAGAGCAGGTTGCCCAGAGCCCTGTGCAGCCTGACCTTTCAGTGTAGAGCTGAGATTGGGTGAACCTGAACTTGTCCCAGTGCGATGGACTGCCCGGTACTGCAGGTTTGCAGAGGCCCCCTCTTTGGAGAGAGTACAAAGGGAAGAACAATTTCCTAGCGTGTTTCTATATTTGAGCTCTGGGCTTGGGCCACTGAGATGAGGAGATGCAAGTGCTGGCTGGTGAGATAGTTGCTTGGTGCTGTCTCGTGACTGCTGGGGACAGTTCCTTTTGGCACGTGTTGTCACGCTCGGGATTGGGTTTAAAGTCCAGAGCCTTCCAGACCAGCTGGTGCTCGTGGCAGTCTGACAGTGGTGTNTTCAGTCACTCAAATTTTTGTGTTAGGGCTTTCTTAACCAGGGAGAAAATAAAAGTAATGCTTGTCTTGTTTGATCACCTATGTCAGGGCTGGACATGAATACCAGGTTACATTTAGTGGGCTGTACCCTGTGGCTCATCAGAGCAGTCAGAATAGCAAAGACTTGTGATACAGGAATTTCTGGCAGTGGGGTAGAAAAGGTGGGAAATGTTTTTTGTCCCCAGTGTGGAAGTGCTGCAGCTAGGAGTGGGGGGCTTAGCATGCCATTGACTTCATAGTGTTTCATTCATGGGGTGGATGTTTTGCCATCCTCCCTTCTGGTTTTGTGTGTTGTGCTTAAGCATCATTGATCTTCAGCTTCAAAGAGTGGTGGGTTAATGTCTTTCAATAGCAAAACAGCCACCTGCCCTTGCCTTTTTTCCTTAACCTTTGAGAGACTTGCCCGCTAATATTTTCTTGTTTTGCAGCTCTGCCAATTTTCCCCCTTCTAAACCAAGGAAGGACAGACTTCAAACTAAAGCAGCACTGCTGCTATAGAGAAGTAAGGCTTTTAACCTGCAAATCTTACCCTGGGAGGAGAAAGCTTTTTACTTAACCAGCAAACCAACCAAACCAAAACTGCCACCATCTACCTGATTTCAAAGGGAGCAACAACTTTTGATTTGTGAGCTTGGAGGCAGAAGGTGGTAATGTCTGAATGGAGTTACCAAACATGGGCTTTTTCATTGAGCCTGGGAGGGGAATTTGATGAAGCCTGTAAGTCAGAGCAGCTGTGTAGATGTTAGTTTCTGACTGCTTTCTTTGGATAGCTGGTATGTTATCAAGTCAGGAATCTGTCCTGAGGAGATCCCAGATGGGGCCTTGACACCATAAATGTACAAAGGCACTCGGTTGCACAAAAACTGCAGAAACAACTTAGTTCTAAAGAACGTGAGCCACAGATGGTGAACAGCCAAGAAAAGCAAGCAAGGGGTAAGGCCAAGCCATTCTCTACATTGGTCTCAGATGTTTAGAAATTCTTAGCTTAAACTTTTGAGAACCTCACTGTGGATAACTTCTGGTTTGAATGGCCTTTTGGAAGTTCAACTTTACATTGAGGAGAAAATTCCTGGATTCCAGGAGGCTGGAGGAAGTCCTGGGGTTTGCCAAAGTGCAGTTCTTACCTGGATACCCTAATTCGTTGTCATATGGTGCCTCAGGATCCCAGGGTCTGTAGTGGGATCTGCTGAGCTGTGCTGCAGGGAAGGAGGCATTGATGCTTGGTGGGAAGAGATTAATGACCCTTGGAATACTTCCAGACTGGAGTCTTTGGTCCACACTGTAGAGGAACTGGGACACTGGGTATGTGGAATGGTTGGGGTTGCTCTTGGATAGACAGTCTCTCTCTGCTAGTTAAATGCTAAACTGGTCATGTTGTTGAACTTGGATGGAGAAGGAGGGGTTGCTGTGTTCCCAGGGCACTAGTACATCTGGGACTTGAAGTTTCAAGAGGTGTCCTTGTAAAGAAATACCTAAAACTTTGTGGACCAGCTGATAACAAGTAAGCTGCACTGAGAGACTTAGTGTTTATGTCCTAGTTCCCGTAAACTGTTGAACAGCTGAAGAAACCTGTTGGTGCTTTGACTGAAAAGAGGCCTGTGTGTATCCAGAAGGTACCTGGCTTGACTCCTGTGGACAGGGAATGTAGCTGCCTGGACTTTCTGTTCTGGGGTTGTACAGTAGGCATGAGCTGCTGCAGGCTGTGCTGGGCTGTTACCCTACAGCTTGCTGTCTAAGGTCTGTGCTACTGGCTTGAACACTTGGCTTCCTTGCCTGATGTCCCACACAGTTTAACTACTAATAGAGTGGGGTTTTCCATGTGGCATGTTGTGTACTTCCAGCTGGCACAAAATGGAGCTGGGGGTGGGAGTGAATCAATCTAATGAACATGTTTCATTTTCTTATGAGCCAGGGCATTGCCTTCCTCCCTGTTACCTCACAGCCCTTTTGGAGTGCTCTGTGTCCCTTGTGCAACAAGGACCAGACAGGCAGTTGTAAGTGGTTTCAGCCTCAGACTTGACTCTGATATTGATTCAGACACATGCATCTTTTAGATCTTGCTAGCATAGCTTAGCTTGCAGCCGGAGAGGAAAAGGGCAGGAGGGCTGCACACATGGCACTGATTCCAGCAGGATATTGCTGTAAGGTTAGGAATGTGGCACACGAGCTTGCCAATGTACAGCTGCTGTGTAGAAGTTTAAAAGGGGTTGTGAAGTGACCGTGAGCTTGAGTAATGGGGAAAATCCAGGGAGTGAAGGCAGATGAGTGTAGTGATGTGCTACTGATTTTCCAAGTTGGGGGTTTGACTTGCTGTGTGTTGGGATGGGGAGAAGAAGAAAGGGCTAAGTGTGTATCTTATGTTTATTAATACAGGTCTATTTCAGTTGCTGAGGCTCATCTTGGACATCATAAACTGCAGTTTGTTCTTGATACCTGCCTTAGTTAATAGACTTTGAGGTGATCTCCTCAAGCACCAATGAGCTGCTAAATAGTTTAACTCTCCGAACTTGGTATTTGCAAGAAGCAGCTTTCAGAGGAACCAAGAACTTCTGTGGAAGGTTCATATGTTCCCCAGATCAATCTTTTCTGTTTCATTGGAGTACTGGTGTCCCTCATGTGCTTCTGGCTCTGAGTATGAGGCATTCCAAGTGCTGTAAGATGGTGCCTTCCAGTGAGATTGTTTAAGGGGTGGGTCCTATGTGTCCCCACAGGCCCAAATCTACCCTTTTGGTGCAACTAACATTAAATCCCGAGGCTTTATCTCTTTACTCAGATAAAGCCTGATGTGTGGACACTGAACTGGATTTGCAAGAGGCACAGCTTTGTGTGTCAACACTTTGAGTGGGAGGGGATACCTAACTAGAGAGCCTGGAAGGAGCAATAACCTGAACCTGCAGTCAGGCTCTGATTGTGCAACTGCCCCCCTGCTACTCCACAGCCAGAGCATCGCCCTGGCTTAAGAGGGGAAGCTGGCCTAGGGTGCTGTCTGTACTTCAGGATGGCAGATCTGCCCAGATGTTTGCCTGTGAGGAACTCCAGGGATTCTGTTGCTTTATGGAGCTTATTCATTTGAGAAAATAATCTTTGTTGCTTGGTCTGCTTGCATATATACTTGGTGGTACTATTTCTAGAAGGACGTTCTGCTCTACTTGCCTTCTCCAAAGTTACTCATGAGGTGCCTTCAGTCTTTGTCCCTTGATGTAGGGATATGGTTTTAGGTACATTCTGGTGTTCTCTTCCCAGCCAGGTCCCTGTGGGTAGATCAGCTCAACTTGCTGCTGTGGGCACAGCCATGTGGCAGCACATGAACAGGGTGGGTAAATAGAATTTCCATTGACTGCACAAAAGCCATGCATGGCTGAGACATCCACAAAACAAGTTTGTCATGGAAATCACGTGTGACCCAGGATTGTGGTGCCAAATAGGTATCAAATGGAAATCCTGTCCTTACTGGACAGAGCTGATGGCCCAGCAGGTGGCAGGCTGGCAGCGATGAAGAGATGGCTTTGCAGGTCACTGAATGGAACCCTCTTTTGCTTTCAAGTCTGATAGGAACCCTGGGCTGTCCAATTAATAGATGGCTAGATGCATTTATCCAGGGTGAATATCTCTGTAGCCAGCTTTTCCAGCTCCTTATACGGTGTTGCCAAAGCATTGGGATTGTAGGGGATGTGTAGGGTGACTTCAGCTTATACTTCAGTTGGGTATTAGGAGTAGTGGTGCAATGAATTGGCTGTTGAAATAAAACACCAAGGTAAGTTCTTTCTGCTGTGAGGTTTTTAAGGGTGGAAAATACTGTTGGATGTAGGGGCTTTATTTGTTAGTCCAGGCATTAGATGTTCTAGCCAGCTTACATCTATTCCATGTTTGGGCAGTTGTGGTGCACAGAATAGTGGGTGGCAGTGGCCGTCTCCTTACTTTCAAATTGATACTTGTAGGCAGCAAATTGTGGTAAAGCCATCCAGCTTCCTTAAAGGATGTGCAAGGACTTCAGCAGCCACTGAAAAACAGTTGAACATATTTTGTCTGAGCCTGACCAGCTTAGAAAAGACAAGCTTAGGTACTAAAGTGAGCAGCTAACAGAACTTTGCTTATACCTCTGTGGTTCTTACTAAACTCTGAAAAAGCAAGGTAGCTTATCTTCTTGTTTAGAAGTATATTGAGTGCATCTCTCTTAAGAACAGATCTTTTGATTGCTTCTACAAGGTTTCTTCCTCTCTCTCTCTCAAGGTCTATTAATGTGTTTCAAACTTGGTTTCCTAATTGGAAACTTTCCATTGATGTCATGGGAGCTTTTTGTAGCCCACATCAAATAGCCGGGTTCACCAGGAATTAAGTGACTGTACAAATGTTTATATTAAACACTTGTTTAGAAGGCATGTTGACTTATGAGGACCTGTGATGACTGTGGTATGTTGGGAGGATAGGTTGACTGTACAGCTTTTGTCTTGCCTTTGAACTGCAAAAGTACTGGCAGCTGTTGAATGCCTAGATAAGAAAACTCATGCTTGCTTACATAGAAATGAACTTATCCCCTCTGACAATTGTGCTGTTACTTGTCTCTTATATTGGAGAAGTTTCTGAAGGGGTAACCTTAACGGAAAGGACTTGGATGACAATGTCTGGAATAATGTTTAATTACAGGTACTGGAATGTTGCTGGTTTAGAGAGGAAACCCACAGTTTAGTCTGCTGAGAAGCCCTAGGGAGGGCAGGAAGAGATGGTGAACATGCATGTTCTTCAGACCTGGCTTACTCAGGCGTCTGTGGTGGTACTGGGGCATTTGGAAAGTAGAAACAGAAGGGATAAAAAACACATGGCATCCCCCCTCATCTCCAGATAGACTTGAGACACTGAGCAGTGCTCATCTCTTTCCTTCCCTGCAGGAAATTGTGCATCTTTCTAATTGAAAGGATTTTTTGGAACCTTCTTGGGGTGTCATGGAGCCTTCCTTATGAACATCGTGTCTTTGCAGCAGACTGTCTTAGCAGGTAGCTAACAAAAAGCTTTACAGCAGTTGGCTTTGCAAGACTTGCTGGACTTTTGCCATACATTTCATTATCCCAGGAGGCTGTGTGCTCTCCATGTGCACAAGGCCAATCTGGTTCATAGTTTTGGGGAGTAGAGGGAAGTCCTGCATAGAGCTGCAAGCTCTCTTCAGCTACTTGACTTCTGAGAGGGCAGAATACTCTTGAAATCTTATTGTTTGAACCTAATTACAAAGAGCAAGGCTTTAGGTATGACTTTTATATCTGAAATAAAGCTTATTGGTGGGCAGAATCTTTGCAGGCAAAGGATGTTTAAACACTTTTTGACTGCTCTTCCCAAAAGTGAAAAGATTGGACTGCTATCAGACTAAACTGCTTAGAAAACCAGAAGTCTCTACACAAACTCAATGAGATTTCTGGTATGGGGTCCTGCTTTGACAACAGGGTAGATGTTTGATACCTAAAGGAGGAGATTTCATTTCCTTTACACAAACTTTCCTTCCAGTATCCTTCCTCAAACGGAGATGGAGCTGTCATGGGTACTTGCAATTGCAGTCTTTCCGTGTTCCAGCGTTGTGCCCGTTGATGTAACTGATGATGCTGAGCTGGGTGGCTTTTTGGAAATGAAGAATTAGGAAGGAATATTCTTGTGGCCGGGTGTGAAGATGGACTGCTCCATACAAGGCTTAATCATCCAGACTCACAAGATTCTGCTCAAATGGCCCAGAGTAAACATTTCTGTGCTTTCAGATGCTGTCTGAAAAGGTGACATCTAAAGCTGTTAACCATCAGAAAGCCTGTAGGAATGTATCCCCCCTGCATGGTTCAGAGCATGGCTGTCTCCTACCCGGCTGTTCCATGTGCTGAAGCAACTGGTGTGAGTTGTTACTTCAAACTTGGGTTTTTCCCCGTGAAGAGGCACTACTACCCCTACATAAATGAGTAGTGTTGGGCCTGATCATTACAGATTTTGCTTTATCACTCAAGCTAAACAGTTGAGGTGCAGCTTAATACGGACACGCAGGAGGTGATGAAGAAACCACTTGATTTACAGAGTTTAATCTTGTGGAACTGTTGCTTGGGAATGTTTCTGAGTGTGTCCCAGTAAGACTAAAGGACAATTTCTGCTCCTTGCTACTTGAACCAGCCACTCTGGACGCTAACCAGTAGTGAAGCAACTGTGAACAGTGCTGTAGGTACACGTCTTGGTTGTGCTTTTTGGCAAAACCACTTATTCTGTAATGCCTCAACTGTGATTTCCAGGAAAAAGTTGCTTTTGGATATCTGGCCACCTTAGAGTGCAGATATCCTCTGAAGGCAGCATGTGTGTTCCTGCAGCCACAGTTTGTATAATGTGCTTTAATTTCATTTTGGAGCACTTTGTGCTTTCAAATCCATTTGTCTAGTTGCACTTGTATAGGGATGAAACTTGAAGCAGTCAGGCTAGAAAGATGTTCTAAAACTGTGCCATGTTAGAGCCTTTCTGTGGATGATGTAAGAACCCTGCTGAAGCTTTTGGCCACGCTGCCTGTCTCAAATCACCATAGCAATTTTCAAGGACCCTTTCAGGTAATGGTGAAAGCAAAACATTGCATCATGCTGAGACTGTGCTGAGCTGTTGCCTTCATTGAAATGCACAATGTCTGTCTTCCTAATTATGGTATGTCCCAGGTCAATTATATTTAAAGACAGAGGCCAACCATGTTATTAAGCTTTTGGCTAATGACAAGTCAGAATTCTAGTGAGGCATCATCCCAGAATGCTCTGCTTTGGGGAGTTGCTGTGTATGTTCCAGTAAAGCTGGCAGTGTGAGTTGTCTCTTGTGTAATCTGTCTGCCAGGAATATCCTCTTAGTTCAGCACTTTATGGAAAGCTGCTGGGAGATGGCTTGGTGCTTGTGTGTATTCCTGGTTGTGAAGGGCTTACCTTACGAAGTGTGCTAATGGAGTGGTTTGCTGAATGTTGCCAAATGTCCCAGCCCTGGTCTCTTGCATGTTTATGTGGCTCTTTCTTTGGGTTTTTGCTCATATAACCAATGTTTGAGTTACATAACTTCTGGCATCTGCCTCAGAAATGAGGTGAGCCCATCTTTCTGGAGATGGGCAATGGGTCAGGTCAGGCAAAGTGCACTATTCTGGCCTCTCTTTGCTTTATAGTTTCAAATAATGTAAAGGTTGGAAGCTTTCAGCCTGAACTGTACAAGCTACTGTGAAGTGCAGGCGTACCCACTTAAACCAGAGTACAGTTGACCTCCACTTGATACACATCTGAAAGATTTCAGTGCCACTGGGACACGGCTGAACCTGAGCATGCCTGGACACTTGTGTTGTATAACAAATGCATGATGACCGTGATCCTGACTGAACTCTCTGCAAAGAACAGCCCATACTAGGCAGATAAGAAACACCAATGCTTTTTTCTTTTCTCTGCGGGCTGGATTGCAAGCTGTTTATGCCCAAAAGGTCTCAAAGTGTTCTGCCAGGGTGTGACTTTTTCCCTTTTTGCTGAAGGAGACCCCTAGGAAACTGCTTTCCCTCTAGATACTTGGAGGGTAAGTGGGAATTGGAAGCTCAAGGGGTGATACTGTGGACTTGAGCAAGCCATGGTACTTGATTACCCTGGGATAGCAAGTCTGGATTTGTCTGGACTCTTCACCTCAACTGACCGTTGCAGCAATAGACGAGAAATTGCATCTTCCGGCAATATGGTTGGATTTGGAAAGGGTATTTCCACAGCTTTTGTTATGTTTGAAGGGTGGTGGTTGTTCCCAGATCAAACTTGAATAGAAAACATAAGGCTGCTGCCAGCTTTCTGTCACAGACACCTTTTATCTTGTGCTCATCTCTTCCAAGCAGATGCTGCTTTCATTTCTACTTTTATTTTTTTGCTACAAGACTAAAATTAACAGCCCTTTGATGCAGGGGAAGAAATTGCATTTCAAAGCTAAGCACCTAGTTAACTTCAATAATAAAGCTGTTGGTTTTATCTTGAAGGTAATTCTGTGTTCCTTTGAAACAAATCTAAGGGTTGGAAACTCCTGAACCCTGCTTGCTCGGAGTTAACATGTGGGTCCCCCCCTTGCTTGGGAAGATCAGTGACTGTTCTTTTGGGGAGGTACAGATGGAGCTGCCCAAGGTGAGGCTGTACATGGGGAAGAGGGTGCAGACACTGATGCTGATGCAGTGTCCTACAGATCTTGTTCCAGTTGATAAGCTGCAGTGTGTGGCTAATGCATTCCCAAGAATGGCAACCACATAGCTCAAGGTGGAGCAGAGCAGGAGGAAGGAGCTGAGGAGAACAGTCTTCAGACTCCCCTGTGGTAGTGAAGCACTCTGTATCCTCTAGCCAGTGTTAGTGAAGCAGTCTGTATCCTCTAGCCAGTGTTATTTTTCCCACTCCACCCTGCTCTCCCTTAGCCTTCCTGCCTTCAAAGACTTGCACTGAGGTTTGTATGAACATCCAGCTCCTGGCTTTCATCTTTTCCACTTAAAAAGATGAGCCCTGTTCCTGTAAGGTGCAATACTTCCTAAAGGGGGGCAAGTGGCAGATAAGGTTGAGCCACAGCATTGCTCTTACATCAGGTGGCTTTGAGGGAGGAAGAATTCCTAGACTTGGACCATGGCTGGCTTGGTCAGGGGTCAGGACATGCTGCTGTCATTATTTAGCGTGTTGCAAGAAGAATCTGGTGCAACAAAGGCACATCTGATGTGCAGGTTATGGGTTCAAGGTGTCATTCAAGAGTAAGGGCCAGGGAAAGTACCTCCTAGAAAATGGTGGAAGCCAGATGCTTTGGGAGATGAATTGCCAAAGGCATGGTTTTGAAAATGGCAATGTTTTGGTTAGGTTTTCCATGTCTGCCTGGCTCTACTGAAATGACCAGACTTGCTGAGAGAGGCCACAGAAGGCTTTTTTGCCTATAGGCAGGTGCTGGAGGCATTGCAGAATTTGACAGACTTTCATGTTAGGAAGCGTGAAGTTGATGTCAAGATCCTGTCCTGACTGTGCGATGAGCTCTGCTTTGGATGATGTGCAAGGGTGTTGACTCGGAAAACATCCTTTCGCCAAGTGAACAGAATGGTTTCCTAAACAGCAGGGGGGGGTGGAAATCACTTCCTCAGTGACTCAACTGTCTCCTTGTGAAGCTTTTTGTCTTCAGTGGGGACAGCCTCAGTCTCCACAGACCTCAGGACAGGAAAGACCTGAATCTATGGTTAAAGCTGTGAAAGATCTCCTGATCTTTATACACCAGGATGTAACTTCAGTCCTTTTTTATCACTTAAGCCCAGGATGAAGAGATCTAGGTGCATGTTGTAGAGGAGAGGTGAGTTTTTCCTGTGTGGCAAGGTAAGACTCACACCTGTGAGCTGAATCTGTATTGCTTAGAGTAATTCCCTGTCCAGTAAGAAGGTGCCAACGGCTCATACAAGAGGCTGAACTACATTCACTTGTTTGGGATTTATTAACCTGGTGATTAACGCTGAATTCTACCTGAAACTAGCTGGTGAATAAAGCAGAATGACTTGAACAGTGAGGAAGATACATAACCCTGAGTATAAGAAGTTTTGTCAACGTGAGGCTTGTCAAGCATTGGAACAGGTTGCCTGGAGCTTGTACAGTCTCCATTTATGAAGGCTTAAGAGTGAACCTGATAAAGCTGTGAGTAACCTAGTCTGACCTGTTTTGAGGACACTGGACTAGAGACATCCTAAGGTCCTCTCCAGACCAAATTAGTCTGTGATGCTATGAAAAAAGCTTGTATCTTGCTGTGTTATCATAAGAGTTCAATTCTGGGACTGGGTAGGCTGCTCTCTTGATAGATAGCAAGACATCTCTCCTGCATAGCCAGGCTAGAATCTGGGGGTTTGGTTGTTTTTCAACTTGTCTAAGAAACCCTCAAACAATTTCTGTCCTGCAAGTTGCACACAGGAGGAGAGGAGTTACTTGCTTCAACATTCAGCATCACTGCTAAAACTTCTTGAAACACTTCTATAAAAAAGCTTGCTTCCAGTGTTGTCTCAGCATCACATGTGAGTTGACTCTGACTTCACCACTACCTCTTATCCTGCAGTATTGCTGAGTACCTAGCAGCGGCAACTCCTGTTGCTTTGACAGTTGTATTGTTCCCTTTAGAACAGGTTGTCCTTGGAAGGACACTGGTGTTTCTAGGCTCTCAAGGCAGCCACATAAGCTTGCTTTATCTTCCTTTGAGCCCATCCATGTGTCGAGTTGTCATCGTGGAGGGGTTTCTTTTGTCACAGCAATAGGCAGTACTTGATACAGTGCCTCTGAGCAATGACACAGTAGCTATGCAGAGGTTCTTAATGACATTAAACTCTGGGCTTGCAGCAGGAATTTTCAGGGATGAACTTGGAATTGGAGCGTGATTGCTGAATGTGAGGAAGCAGGTGCCAGCTGAGTTGCTGAGGATGCTAATGTAAGTAAACTGTAAAACTGGAGGAGAAAGAAAAGGTAACTTTTGCTTCCTTAAATGTCAGGGACAAAGCAGGTTTTTGTGAGCAGTAACTGATGGATATCAAGTGTGCTGGACCTTGGAATTCTCTTATGAGCAGCAGGCAGTTTGTGGGGTGGCCTCAGTGGTCCTGTTGTCCCCCTTTTGGCCCATTTCTCTCCCAGTGAGGCAGTGCTACGTGTGCAGTGCTTTGACTGACCCACTCGTACAGCATGTCTGGGGTAGGCTGGTGGCCCACGGCTAAATGGGGGGAATGCTGATCCGAGGAAGTGATGTGCTGGAGTTTATCAGTCTGAGTGGCAGTGGAGCAGGGATGGAGCCTAACTACAGTTCTGCACCGTGAGGCCCAGTTTTGCTGTGACAATGTGCTGCTCTGCCCTCTTTTGCCGAGAACACTGTTCTGTTTGTGGTGCTGGAAGAATCTAAGGATCTGTTTGGGAGGAGCAGGGACACGCTGTAGTAATGGACCAAGCATTATTTATTTCTAGTACACGGCCCAGATTTCAACTGTGCTTTTCCATAGTGCTGATAACTGGTACCAGACACTTGCACAACTTCCCCTCTGGCAGAATGTATTTGATGTAGATACACGTACTGAAGCATCAGACAATAAACCTATTTGAGGACAATAGGTTGAGTAATCTGGTGCTTGGCAGCTGCTCTGTTGTGGGGACTTTTTGCTTTACAGTTAGCTGTGCTTGTGACATCTTTAAGTGATAAGAGGAAGGAGGCAGTGGCTGGGCAGCCTTAATATTAAAATAGCTCTAACTGCAACTGGTTTTCCCGAGAAGAAATCCTGCTGAATTCCACACGTCTCCTGCCAGTGTGTGTGCTGCTAGCATTAACTCACAGTGACTGTCAGCTGTTCCAAGGGGAAAGCAGTGCTTTGCTTCCAAAACCTCTACCCTGATGGCTTGTTTTGTTGGCCAATCTTGTAGTCATAGAAAAAAAGAAGCACTTTGATAGTGGAATGGAAACTGGACAGAGGTAGAAATATTCACCTACTGCACCACTCCCCATCTACTGCTTATCAGACAAAACTAATGCAGCAAGTTACTTTGTGGACGTGAGGGATGGACAGTGGGCTGTGTAGGCTGCCAATTAGTAAGTGGGGAAGTAACTAAAAGCAGGGAGCTCTTGTGCAAGAGGATGGTTTATTATGGATTATGTGGCCTTCTTTAATGCAAATAGTTCTGAACATAAACATTAACTATTCAAAATTTATGGTGGCTTAATTGTAGAGGAAATGCCTTTCCTAATGCAGCCTGTCTTGGGATTTTATAGCTCCATTGCTGGAGGGAAGGAAGGTATGGTGACTTGGCCAGGTGCTGACTTTATTTTTCAACAATCAATGCAGAACTGTTTATTACTCCACCTCTTGAATGGCTTCTGGAAGGTAGTGGCTGTCAAAACAATTGCTGCTTGCTTCTGCTCTTCTTGTGAGCTGGTGCAAATGTCTGTGGCACAGGGCACTGAAAGATCTTGGTGAACAGTACCATCCTGCACTGGGTCCCCAGTTCAGCCTTCACTGGGACTGCTCTAAAGCTTGCAGTCTACAGCAGGGGGAGGGAGCAGGATGGGCAGTGCTTGAGGAGCACAGTAAAAAGTACTGTTGGACTGTGGTTTTCATTGCACTGGAACGAGGCCGGACCTGATGGTCATCATCTGGTCTAGCTAAGAACTGTAGTGAAAGGATGGACTGTCCTGCTTCCCCTGCTTCTCCCCACTTCTGGATTTGTTTTCAACAGAAGCTGCTGAGCAGCTGGCCAACCTAGTCAGTCTGTTTGAAATACTATGAATGGGAAGCTGAAGCAGACAAGTGTTGTAGTTTAACTTCCTGAGGGCAGGTACTGCTTCAGACCTTTGTCACTTCTGTTTATTTTCCTGTTGCTACTTAGACCATCCATTGTTGATACTTAAAAGCCTATGTTGTGAAGTTATGGTTCAGAGGTAACTTTCTAAATGCTTGCTGCTCTTTTGACTTTTTGTGAGGATGGACTAAGTAGAGCCCTGGAAGACCCTGGGTGGTCTTCCTGAGTAGCTGCCTAACCTACAGGTCCTGGAGATAAGCTCATTTGAGACACTGCCATTCTCAAGTGTCAGCACTTGGCTGTCCTGGAGTTGTTGAGCTCCTAGTACATAAAAATGACAGTCCCACTCTGAAAGCATTTTCACCTAAGGGCAATACTTGATGATATCTGGAGCAAAAGGCTCAGTATAATCCTTGGGTACAGAAGAGTCTTTAAAAACTGGGCTGTTCTTTAATTTTAAGAATGTGTGCCAGTAAAAATGCAGCATGGAGTTGGGTGCTGAAGGGCAGGGAAGTTGTAAGACAAGTACTGTTAGACACTCTGCTCAGTACTGCAGTCCCACAGATTAGTCTTTCAAGTGCAGCTTGTTTGTAAAAACTGTTGGTTTGGTTTTGTGCTTGTGATGTGCCAAGCATAGATTTCAACTTCAGAGGGATAGAAGGTTTTTTCTGGATGCAGTGCTTGTTTACATGCTAAGTCTCAGTGACATAAGGAAAAATCAACTGAAGGTGGTTGGACAGGTGTAGAGATAGAAAGAAAGTGAACCTCTGGACAAGGAGGAAAAAAGATTGCATGTGACCTACTACCCACGGGACTTACTGCCCAGAGTACTCAGCCTGCGAGCAGATGGAGCTGTCTCTGAAATGCATGTGAAGAAATCAGAGCTGTGAAAAGACTGTGCCTTTTGCTGGTGACTTCTGCAGTTGATGTATCTCTCTGCTAGCCTAGTTCTTTCTCCTTGGAATAAGCTCTCCAGGGAGTAGTCCCTCTCTTTAAGGCAAAGACTGCACCGAAACAACCTGGGAGCCACTGTCCCTGTTAGTATCAAACAATCTTTACTGAAGTAAAAGCCAACTCCATCTCCAGAGAATGCATTATTGATGCAAGTCACGGGAGAAAGCATCACATGTCTGATGGATCTAGCCTGGAAATGGTATCAGGAGCCAAAAAAGAGGACTTGGCCAAATGTGACCGGTGAGATGAGAAGCTGGTACATCTTGTCCAGTCTGGAATACATTTGACCTGGTGCTGCTGTGTTCTCTAAATGGGTATCTGCATGCTGGAGCACGCAGAGAACTTGCTGTGCTGGTGGAACATGTTGTGGCTGGAGTCCTATAGCCTCCTGTAACTGCTCAAACCAGAGCATTGGCTGTAAACATCTTTCACTCCAGAGTGACTGTGCTGATGATGGTGTGCAAAGCACTTTGAGTGGGAATAGGGCTGTAAACAAGGGCACAGAAACTGCAGGAACTTTGTAGTTGTTCTCCAGGCTCCCTGTCTGCAGTGGCTGCTTTGTGTCCCTGCTGTTGCACGTCCCTGTGGTTTTTTACAAGAAGGGAACTGTGTGGATCTTCCTACTCCTTTAACAGCAAGTACAGGTGCTGTCTCAGCTCAGACCTAACTGCCAAGCCACAGCTGTTCTGCTGTTTCTCCAAAAGAATCTATCTGGAGTGCAGATCTGTGGCTCGGAGCTGAACCCGACACATCTGATCTTCATCAGCTGGATGTACCCACTGTAGCCTGTCCACAGCTTCTGCCCTGGAAACAAGGGATGTCTGCAAGTCATTTCTGTGTGTTGCTAGCTTGAGAGCCACAGGCAAACGGTTGGGCTGCTGGCTGAGCTGTCATCTCAGCATCTGACAGTCTGGTTTATGGCACCAAGCATGATTCAGATGCTGAATTTTACCTGGAACCCAAGTTCACCAAGTTCTTCTAGGTCTGAAACAGCTGCCTGTAAATACTTGCTAGAAGAGAGAGTTTAAAGTTGCTTCTGGAAAATAGCACTTCACGAGTTGGCTACAGACAAATATTCTAGACCAGCAGGAAGCTAGAGAGGAGCAAAGGGGAGAGGTGTAAGGAAGGTCAGTGCTGCAGCTGCAGATGTGGGACATGGGAAGGGACTCTGGCTAAATTTCTCAGTGCTTAGCTAAGATGCAGAGCTGTCAGTTCAGTGTGGAATGTTAAACTCGGGGCTCCATCCTGCCTTACGGGGGAAGAGCTGGAGTTCTGGCTTGTTCAGTCAGCTCCTGCTCACTGTGTGTGCTTGGTCATGGCTTCTCGCAGGACCTGTGGTCAACTTGGCAACCCTTCTTATGCCATAGACTGCTGCTCACCCTGCACTATGGGCACTTGTCTGCCAGTGTGGCAGAGTTCTGCAGTGTCAGGCAGAATAAACTGTTGAGCTGGTGTGCTGGGAAAATGGCAAAGAGCTCAACTCCTTTTGCTATCTGTATGTTACACTACCAGAAATCAAACCCAAGTCTCGCAGTCCTGCTCTGTCAAGGCCATAGACCATAAGCAAGGGTGGAAGGGAAACAGATGCGTTGTGCCTGGTCTTTAAGAGAAGCTGTGCTGCTGATAACAGAGGTCTGAAGCCAGCAGTAGTTATTGTTTAACATACACAGCTTTCTAACAAACATCTGTTCTCAAGGTAGTTCTGGAAAAGCTACCAAATAATTGCTTCAGAGTTCTGGTCTGAGAAGACTGATCATAGGAAGGTTGAACTAACAGTGCCTTTTGCCAAGAGTGTAAAGGCTTTTGCAGTCAGTCTTCTAAAGAGCTGATCCCAGCTTCTTTGTGGATGGAGATCAGTAGCACTCGGGCTGCTTTTTTGTCCTTCTCCAAGGAAGGCAAGGAGGCAGAGGTCCTGATGAGCTACTTTACTACCCTTTGACCTTTAAGGAAGAGAAGTCTGCAGCCTCATCTCTCTGTTATGAAGCAGTTCCTTCTGCAGTACACTACAGTATATGCTTGGGCATGTGGCCTGGATGAGAGGTCCTGGACTGTGCTGATGGACAGAGCTGTTCTGTCAGGATGGTACGCTGATCTTGGTGCTGTGCCTCTGAGTACATATTAGTCCTAAGTAGGAGAGTCTGTGGAATCATGTGTTCCACTGTGCTTCGGAAGGCTTGGTAAGGAAGAGTCTTGTCACTTAAAGTATAAGGTTTGAGTGGGAAGGAGAACTTACCTCCAAGTACCTGACCATTTTAAGACTTGATACCCACCAAAGATGGCATTGCCACAGCAGGCGAATGGCTGGAATCTGCCTCTGAGAAGCTGGTTTAGAGTCTCAAGGAAACTGTGCCTGGTCTTTCACCTGCCTTTGCCATTCTCAGTAGACCTGGGAGCTCCCTTATACAGATGTGTGAAGAGCCTAATGACCTTGCTGAAACAGCCACTCGGCTTCCTTTGAGGAAAACCATCCTGAGTTCATTTTTTCATTTAAAACAATATCTTAGTTTCTCTGCAAACAACATTGCCATCTGTAACTAGCCTTTAACCCAAGAGAAGGAACTTGGACTCCTTTTGCCAGAGTTGTTTCCATCAGTACAAACATTCTTCCAGCAACCTGTAGTAGTATTTTCTGTTTGGTTGTGCAGCAGGTTATCAGGAACTGCCTGAGTAGCTGGACAGTGGAAACATGCTTAAGTTGGCTTCTAGTAAGTGGTTGAGTTGCTAATAGGTGGCTCTCGATTCAGCTTTTAATTTACTCAGATGTGCTGCTGTGAGTAACTTGGATGCTTTGTTCTAGAGAACCAGACACTCCATCCATGGTGCAAGAGGGCACGCTGCCTTCATCGTGCTGCCTTTCAGCATTGCGAAAAGAGTGAGACAGCTTCTGCAGAAACCCTCTGAATCATCCCAGGGAGAGGAAGCTGGAGAACTGCGTTCAGCACAGCACAGACAAGCTGATTCGTAGTCGTAACAAGTCCTAGCGGCATCGTACCATGACGTGCTCTTGGTTTCCTTGGGCAGAAGCCCTTTCTGGTACGTCTCGGGGTGTGCGTGCTTATGCTGGAGCTCTGTCATGTACAGAAGAGCAGAGCTCTCTACGTGGTAGGTGAATGAGGCTGTTTGCTTAGAGAGGTGGCTTGTTAACTTTGCAGTCTAGGCAAACCAAGCATTGCCAAATACTCTCTTGTTCTCCTGTCCCTGGCATTATTTGAGCAGTTATTTGTCAGGGGCCTCTCACTCGGCTGGAGCATCTGTGGGTTTGCTGTTTGCTGGGACACGTGCCATCTTTCTTAATTCTTTATTGCCCAACCTCCTGTGATCAGAGACACTGCAGTTTCACTTTTTGTGGAGGCCACGCAGCCCTGCTGACAGCTCAACCTGCTGAGCCAAACTGCTTCTGCTCTTCAGTAGGTGGGGCTGAGGAAGTTGCCCCTGTGGCAACCTTCTCTACGTACAGCAAGATACCAGTGAGGCTGAGTGCTGCCAAAACCAGTGCTATGCAGTGAGGGCTGCCTGCCCAGCCCTGATCTAAGCAGAGTTGCAACACTCCGAAACTAGCTCTAACCATGTTGTTAGTGCAGTTGTTCCTGTCATCCGTTCTGTAGCTGCTTGGTCTCTGCCAGTGCAACATTGGAAAACTTTTTTCAGCAGCATAGGTGAGCTTATCTTTTTTCCTCAATGTTTTATCAGTATTTATTGGGGTGGGAAGGGTGCTAGAGCCAGAATGCTGGTGGAGTGATTGTGGTAGTGCTGGATGGGGTGTTAACAGCCTTCCTGTGGCCAGCTTCTGCAGCAGGCAGAACTACATGCTGTGGGTAAGGTGCTATGTCTTTGCTGATAAGAATTAACACCAGGAACTGTCCTGGTTCTTTGGGGCTGAAATTGGAATGCCATTTGAGGCATGCAAGTTCTTTTCTTTCCACCCCAGTTAGGATGTTTTGTAGCACTGCTGACCCATCTTGGCTCTTAGCTTGGTTTTACAGCTGGTCTGTGTGATCAAGGGATCTGTTCTCAGCATCACCAGGGGAGGAAGGGGAGAAGCTTTGGTGTTGAAGCAGCTTCCTTAGAGAAGGGGTCTTTATGGGGAGTTTCTCACAAGCTGTGCACATATCTGAAGGATGTAAAGTGACCCCAGGTAAGCTGCTGCCAGCAGATTAGTCAGCAAACTAGGACTAGTGTAGTACCTTCATCTCTTGGGGGATGAACATTCAGCCCAGGAAAATGGACCAAGTTTACCTAATGTTTTCCTAGTAAAATCATGGAAACCTGAGCAAAGCTGCTGTGGTTTTAAGTCTCATTTATTAGTACTTTAGTCCAGCTTTCCAAAGCTGTAAGCAGGTAAATGACCATGTGCAGAATATATATTTTCCTGTCCTCTCCCGAGGTGTGTTCCAGGCTGGAAATCTTTAGGGTATGGCTCTGACTCATTGTCTGTAGAGCACCCAGAGTATGCTTGGTGTTTAAAGGTCTGTCCTCTTAACTGCACAAGTACACCCAATAAATATTACTGGGCGGAAAACAGCCACAGTAAACTGAGTGGAAGAAATAGACTTTAGGTAGAACTGGATCAGAGATTTCAGAGCCCTTGGGTATTCTTGTAATCGATGTTCCAGACAGGTGTCCTACTGGTTCTGGGCTGCAGAGCAAGAGGGGACCTGTGAAGAGCCATGGGGTTTGTGAGCTGCAGTTCTGTAACTGTCTGAGGTGTTTCTGGTCCTTCTTCCTGGTCAGTTTTGTAACTGGAGGAGAATGGTTTGCCAGTATTCAGCCTCAAGAGAACAGATGTTTTCAGTGGCAGAGTGCTTCACAGATGCTTAAACAATTGCAGGTATCTTCCAGTATTGGGAATTTTTTTCTTCCTTCTGTTTTGGAGAGGTCACCTCTAGAACTCTCTTAAGCTTTGGATTTTTCAGTTGTGAACCATTAGTGCTGTACTAAGCCTCTGACAGCTCTTTGGCAGCTCAGGAACTGGGTTGGTTAATGGAACCAGCAGTGACAAGGACTCCTGAATGACTAATGACCAATGCTTAGCCTTGTGTGCAGATGTTAGACTGGGACTCTGAGGGTTCTTGCTGCTGTGCAGGTTGCTTCCAAATGGAGCTGAAAATCTGCACAGCAGCCTGTTAAAACTGCTGTGTTGCTTTGAGATGTAGCTACCTGAAACAATCTCCCACGGTGTGATAAAACCTGCATGGGAACAGCCTTTTGGCTTCAGGTCTTGGGTGAGTGCTCTTTGGCTTGAGTTCCTGTATTGAGAGCTTGGATTGCATTTCTTGTGTGTGCTCAGATGGGGTGAATGGGTTCGAATGCCAGCACAGGGGGGGATCGTGTGAACTGTCTGGGAGCAGTAAGGAGCCTTGTTTTGAATGTGGATCACTTGTCTGGGTGTGAATTGTTTAAGGGGTGCTGCGTAGCCTCATGTTTGCTGGGTGTCCCTCTGGGTTTTGGGGGAACACTTGAAGTAACTCAAATCAAGATGTAGCTGTTTTAATTTGTACAGGGGGACAAAATATTCTGCTGTGGGTAGTTGAGACTGCTACTGGTGACATCTGCCTAGCTGGGCACTTGGCTGTGTTTTGATGTTCTCTGCTAGCTGAAGGGGGTAAATATGGCCTTGAGCAGCGTGTGGCTCGCTCTGTTGGACACAGCATTCTGGGGAACTAAATCAGGAGGACTGCCTCAGCTGGAGAGGTCTGTGGTAGGCAGTTATTTTTGTTAGTTCATGTCCATGCCTAAATAAAAGCTGGCCATCAGCTCTGCTCTGCCCCATACATTCTTTTCTTTGCAGAGGTGTGGTCTACCCATTCAGCAACAGGGAATTCAACATCTGCCATCAAAATGTCTTTGCTGTCTCCTGTTGTGATCTGTTTGCAGCAAGCAGTTGTTTTGAAACCTGACATATCTTTCTAGTATGACAAATTGCCTGCCTGCTTTGAATAGCTAAATTGATGGGAACTTGGATTCTCACTGAAAATAGCAGTGAGCACTCTTGAGATGCTCTTAACTTCATTCCAAAGCTTTTAAGTCTAGAAGGTTATCAATAAAGATAGAAATAGCATGGGAGCAGAACAGAGCATTATGGGGGGGAGCTGATGTTTATAAAGCCGAGCAGAATTGCAGTAAGCCTGAGCTGTTGATGTAGTAGGTAAAAGCACTTTCAGGTCTTTCCCTTGTACTTAAACCTGTAACAGATCAAAGGATTTGAGGTAGCTAATTCCCTTGCATATCTTTTCACTTATGGCAGGCTGTCTCCTATCAAGCAGCCCAAGACACTAATCCATTAATTTAAGAGGGTAAGGTTTTCTGCACCTGCCCTGCAGGGGGAAAGCACTTGCATTGCCTTGTGCATGAAGAGGCTTTTCCTTTTAAAAAATGAGGGCATAATTGTGCTTTCTGACTGCAGGACGAGGTGCCACTGCAGGTCTACAGTGAGCTAGTGCCAGGAGCAGTGGAGCCAACTCTGAGCAGGATTTGTTGCCTTGCCCTAATAAGGAGCCATGTTGCACTTGAATTTTGGCATATGTCGCTCACTTTCTGACCTGCTCTCTCATCAACCTCTTTGTTCCAAACTTTTCTCTGTCTTTCTCCTTTTCTATATTTTGTTCTGGCTGTTGTGCCTCATCTTGTGTTAACAGTCTGCCTGGGAAAAGAGTCAACTAATACAAGCAACTGGTGCTTGTGCTCAGGAAAGGCTGCTTGCTCTTTGGAGCAAGACCCTGTTGTCTTTGACTGTGGTGATTCCCTTTCTGGTGCAGCAGCCTGGAGGAATATGATGAAGCTTATGTTGGCAAAAGGCAAAAAGTCATAACGAATGAGGCATTGTTTTGCAAAGGAAGACCACAGAATTCTATTTTCTTGAGCATGTTGTGCCTCAAAGCAATCTGCACCAACCCTCCTCCAGCCTGTTTTGTTTTGGTTCTTGCCTCCTGTATGTCTTCTCCCATGGACTGTACAGCTCTTGGAAAGTCTCTGCCTTTCCTTTTGCCTGTGTTTTGTTTCTTTATCCTAATCAAACTTCCAACAGCTGAATTTCAGAATCACAGAATGTTCAGGGTTGGAAGGGACCTCAAAAGGCCACTCAGTCCAAGCCCCCTGCCAGAGCAGGATCACCTAGAGCAGGTCACACAGGAACACATCCAGGTGGGGTTGGAAAGTCTTCAGAGGAGGAGACCCCACAACCTCCTTGGGCAGCCTGTTCCAGCTCTGTCACCCTCACAGTGACAAAGTTTCTCCTTATGTTTCCATGGAATCTCCTGTGCTCCAGCGTGCACCCACTGCCCCTTGTCCTGTCACTGGATGTCCCTGAGCAGAGCCTGGCTCCAGTCTCCTGACACTTGCCCTTTACACATTAAGATTGAGGTCGCTCCTCAGCTGCCTCTTCTCCAAGCTAGAGAGCCCCAGCTCCTTCTGCCTTTCCTCAGAAGGGAGATGTTCCATTCCCTTAATCATTTTTGTTGCTCTGCATTGGACTCTTTCAAGTAATTTACCCATGGACTTCCAAGTGCTTTAGCCAGCCCCCTGTTGACAGCCCTCGTCTGTATGCCCCAGGTCCAGGGCATGCCAGGTAGTATAACACCATACAATTCAGTTCTTCCTCAGTGGTCTGATGGTCACTATCCCAACCTGAGTGAATGACACCAAACACTTAACCTTGGTGTTTCTGCTCAGCATTAATGTACCTTTCCCAGGGAAGACACCTGGTAGAGTGATTCCACAAATCTCCTCCTAAATGGATTTGGTGTCAGCTTTGAGGCATAAAACAAAACCTGAGTAAACACAGGCATGAGGGCTTGAAACTGGGGCAGTGGGATGACTGGGAGGAACTGCTGTTAAGACCCTGAATAACCATGTTGTAAGTGTGCTGGCTTTGAAAAGTCCAAGCAGCTTACTTGGTGGGTTTGTGGGATTGGTAGTGATGTTGTGACCGTTTCTGGAAGACTGTTACAACAGTGTACTTGAATTTCTACACCAGTAGCTCAGCTCATGTCTGTTCCTGCTTGTTCTTGGGATCCCTTGGTTGAAGACATTGCTTATGGCACCCAGGACCTGTGCCCTTGGAGATGGGGAGTGTCTCTGTCATGGAAACAGTTGGGCCCAATCACCTGAGGTGTGGGGCAGAACAACTAAATGCTGTGCTGGGGACGGGTGATGCACTGTTCCAGTGGCATACCTTGGGCTAGTAATAAAAACCTGTAGGGAAGCTGGTGACTGGATCCCTAACCCAGAGCATACATGATCCTTCCCTGTCACCTTCTTGCTGAAGCCTTGTTGTCCAGTAACCTTATTTTTAAACCAGATCTGATTCATGCTTTGTTTTCTATGCCAGATAAAGCACTTGCTTGCAAGTAAGTGTTGTGACTGTAGCTGGCAGGAGCGCTGCGTGATTGCCTCACTTCAGGAAATGTTAAAATAACACTTTTTTTTTTCTTAGAAAGTTAGTTTGCTCCCCTCCCACTTCTAATTCTCCTAATAGCTGCCCCCAGTTTGGCAGCTGTTTTACAGAGGGTTGTTTGTGTTGCTGAGTGAAAGCAGAGACACTTCAGTGGCTGTGGTGCTGGAGGAGAGGTACACAAAGTGAGCTGGTGTCTCTAGCCAAGCTGGCTTAAATGTGTTCGAGATTTCTCTGAAATTTGGAAGGAAAACTAGCAAACTGAGAAGAATCCTGCTCCTCTCCCTGGATTCTGCATCTGCAGCTGGGCATTTTTTCTGCTTGGAGAAGAGAAGCTGCCCCAAGTGAAACTGCTCACTTGAGACAAACCTTAGAGCGGGTTTATCTGCTCTCGTGACTTGTAGTTCAGTCGGGCCTACAGTGCCAATAGCTGCTGGAACAGGTGTCCCCCGAGGCTGGACCCAGCAGGCTTTGTGTGCTATTTTGAACTTGCAGCCAGGCCTCTGAGGTATTTAGCAAAGTTTTAGTGGGGTTGAAGAGAATTACCTCCTCAAATCTGTATCAGTGGCTGCTAGCTCCTTTGCCAGCTGCCCTGTGGAAGGTTTGTAGCCTGTAGCTCTTGCTGCCTTGCTCCTGCCTTGTTTGATCACTGCTGCAGGGAGATGGTTTGTGCTCGATGCTTTATTTCTCTTTTATCCCCTCAGCACAGGGTTCCAAAATAAATTATGGCTGGATAACAGCAACAGGCAATACTTGCTTGTGTCTTTGCAGTATGTAGCCTTTACTCTAGGGGATGCTTACATCCGTAGAGGTTTCCCAAGAGTTTTCACTTCTGTCAGCCAAAAAAGAAAGGATGGAATTTAGTTGGCTTCATCTAAGTTCTGTCAGATTTGGGAGCGCTGCAAAGGGAAGCACTGGGCTACCAGCTATGAGAATGCCAAGTGCTGC
>VWZY01003172.1:45450-67386 GCA_013399075.1 Chloroceryle aenea
ACCCAGAGCATACTTGAGCCTTCCCTGTCACCTTCTTGCTGAAGCCTTGTTGTCCAGTAACCTTATTTTTAAAGCAGATCTGATTCATGCTTTGTTTTCTATGCCAGATAAAGTACTTGCTTGCGAGTAAGTGTTGTGACTGTAGCTGGCAGGAGCGCTGCGTGATTGCCTCACTTCAGGAAATGTTAAAATAACACTTTTTTTTTTTTCTTAGAAAGTTAGTTTGCTCCCCTCCCACTTCTAATTCTCCTAATAGCTGCCCCCAGTTTGGCAGCTGTTTTACAGAGGGTTGTTTGTGTTGCTGAGTGAAAGCAGAGACACTTCAGTGGCTGTGGTGCTGGAGGAGAGGTACACAAAGTGAGCTGGTGTCTCTAGCCAAGCTGGCTTAAATGTGTTCGAGATTTCTCTGAAATTTGGAAGGAAAACTAGCAAACTGAGAAGAATCCTGCTCCTCTCCCTGGATTCTGCATCTGCAGCTGGGCATTTTTTCTGCTTGGAGAAGAGAAGCTGCCCCAAGTGAAACTGCTCACTTGAGACAAACCTTAGAGCGGGTTTATCTGCTCTCGTGACTGTTGTAGTTCAGTCGGGCCAACAGTGCCAATAGCTGCTGGAACAGGTGTCCCCCGAGGCTGGACCCAGCAGGCTTTGTGTGCTATTTTGAACTTGCAGCCAGGCCTCTGAGGTATTTAGCAAAGTTTTAGTGGGGTTGAAGAGAATTACCTCCTCAAATCTGTATCAGTGGCTGCTAGCTCCTTTGCCAGCTGCCCTGTGGAAGGTTTGTAGCCTGTAGCTCTTGCTGCCTTGCTCCTGCCTTGTTTGATCACTGCTGCAGGGAGATGGTTTGTGCTCGATGCTTTATTTCTCTTTTATCCCCTCAGCACAGGGTTCCAAAATAAATTATGGCTGGATAACAGCAACAGGCAATACTTGCTTGTGTCTTTGCAGTATGTAGCCTTTACTCTAGGGGATGCTTACATCCGTAGAGGTTTCCCAAGAGTTTTCACTTCTGTCAGCCAAAAAAGAAAGGATGGAATTTAGTTGGCTTCATCTAAGTTCTGTCAGATTTGGGAGCGCTGCAAAGGGAAGCACTGGGCTACCAGCTATGAGAATGCCAAGTGCTGCCAATCTAGTGTTATATGAATAAGCTGGTTTGGACCCTGGAGAAACACTGAAGGTACTTGGCCTGTTGGTAGTACTAGTTCACAGGGCCTGTCTAACTGTGATCCTCTTGAGCTAGAACACAAATAGATCCCTCCTGAAAGAGCCTGCTTTCCTTCCTTTATAGGGGAGGATGGGTTTAGGAGTGTCCTGCATTCTGAAGACTGGTTCCAACCCCTCTAGAGCAGCAGAGGGAGAAGTTTATTCAGTATTGTCACTTTCTTTCCTGTCTGAGGCAGCTCTGACTAAAGCTTTGCAGAGCAGTTGTCCATGTAAACCAACCCCACACCACCAGTCAGCTGTCGTGTGTTATACAGGGCCCAAGACAGTGCAGTTCTGAACTGGCATCTGTCTTTGAAGCATTCACTGGAGCTGTTTGGACTAACTTTTTTCTCCATGTTAAATTCTTTGTGTGTTTTGGCTCCCTTGTGGATAGCAGTAGAGATGGCTTTGGCAGGAGAAATTCTCTGGTGCTTGGAAAGAGCTGGAGCAGTGAATACCAACAGGCAGGCTGGGCCTTCACTGGTATGTCGTGCTCAGCCTGACCTTGTGGCATGAACTAGGGCTGGGAGACCAGGCAAAATAGTGCTTATACAAGGCACTGTTTTCAGTCCTCCTAACACCTGAAGGAAAAATGTAAGTCCTGAGCATTACTGTGTACTGGGTTCTCAGTCTTCTGCATTGAATAAGCTCTTCTCTTAAATATTTCAGCCTGGAAAACTAATAGGTGATGATGTAAAGGCAAGGTCTGCTGGAGATAGCCCCCATACAGATATGGTCTCTAAAGTTCAGTGATGCAGTAAGAAGGAGCGGTGTATTCACTGTAAAGAGAAGATGAGCTCTGGTGGTAGAATCTACACATCCCTTAAAGAAGAAAGAATTTAGGTGTCTTTCTGAAGGGGGCCTTAGAAACTTAATACTTGTATTTGATGGATCACTTCTCTCTGCCATGCAGGGTACACCTCATACTAGTGTGTTCCTTTCCTTGCTGGTGGAAAGGAAGGACAGGTTCTCAGGATAAACAGATTAAAACTCTGCTCTGTAAATGTTGCCTCCAAGGCTGTATGTGCGTAATGTTTAACTGGTCTCTTGTTTTTCTTTCCATCCATTAGGCCACACTGACTGGTGCACATCTTGACAAGGTTTCCTGGCAACCTTTGCTGGAGAGCTGCATGACAGCAGGAACGGCCGGGTAAATCGATGAGCTTGCCTTGGGAGCCTATAAATAGGCAAAATCAGAACACACGATGGGTCAGAAGGTCACAGGTGGGATCAAGACTGTGGACATGAGAGACCCTGTATACAGGCCATTGAAACAGGAGCTCCAAGGACTCGACTACAGTAAACCCACACGTCTGGACTTGCTACTGGACATGCCTCCAGTATCATATGAAGTCCAGCTATTGCATTCGTGGAACAACGACGATCGCTCGCTGAATGTGTTTGTGAAAGAGGATGACAAACTCATATTTCACCGGCATCCGGTGGCTCAGAGTACAGACGCCATCAGAGGCAAAGTGGGATACACACGAGGACTGCACGTGTGGCAGATCACGTGGGCAATGAGGCAGCGAGGCACGCACGCTGTGGTTGGGGTGGCAACAGCAGATGCCCCTTTGCATTCAGTAGGGTACACAACGCTTGTAGGAAATAACCATGAATCTTGGGGGTGGGACCTTGGGCGCAACAGACTGTACCACGATGGCAAGAACCAGCCAAGCAAGACCTACCCTGCCTTCTTAGAACCAGATGAAACTTTCATTGTGCCCGACTCCTTCCTGGTGGTTCTGGACATGGATGATGGGACACTGAGCTTCATTGTAGATGGGCAATACATGGGTGTTGCCTTTCGGGGACTCAAAGGGAAGAAGCTGTATCCAGTGGTAAGCGCGGTGTGGGGACACTGTGAGATACGGATGCGCTACTTGAATGGACTTGACCGTGAGTATAACTTCTGTATTTGTTCCAACAGCCACAGGTCTGTGAGCTAGTTAAGCGCTGCTAGACCATCCTGGGAGGGTTTTCATTGTTTGGAGTGGTGAGGATTTCAGCAGGTATGGCCCTGGATCCCAGTTCAGGAGGTTTGGCTGTCCCTGTGCTGTTACCAAGGCCCTGCAGGGAGCAAGCAGGTTTGGGAGGTAGTGTGGTAGGAGAAGGTGATGCCAGTTGTCTGTCTAGAGATGTCAAACCTATCTGCATGCTACCAAAGTATCAGAGGAATGTCCTTTTGACAGTTGCATTATTGGCAGTGCAATCCTGGTGTTTCTTTACAGGAGAGAGTCTGAGGGACTATCACCTTCCTTAAATGGCTAATGGAGGAACTTCTAAAATCCCTTGCAGGAAGAGTGGGAAGACCTGTCCCTATCTAAAGGGGATTCTCTCATCTTTTCTTTCAAAAAAGTAGCTCACTTGTGTTTCTTTCAGGGCAGGGTGTGCTCATTTCCAGTGTGGGGCTGGACATTGTAGCCAGCCCAGCTTGCATGCCAAGCCTTTTACTAATAGGGACATCAATCTCCAGTGAAGCTTAGTAATAAATTTGGCTGTCCAAATGTGCTAAAGTCTGTTATCTCTCATAGTCAGAAGTTCCCATGGGGCCAGACTGTGACTCAGTCCTCTGGGTAGGGTGGAGGAGAGAGGTGAAGGAAGTGGATTAAAATCTGGATTTATGTTGTTAGTGAAATAAAATTGGCAGTATCAATATGAAAAGAGCAGTGTTTCCCCTGCATTCCAGAGCAGTGTCTGCCCAAAGGCTGCAGAGGACCGGGCTCTGTGTTTGTGCTTAGAACATGTTCTAATGGTGGGCCTGGCAGTGGTGACATGAGGTACCATGAGCTGACACTGGGCACCAGAGAAACAGAGCTGTCAGAAGAACCAGGAAGGCCTTGCAAAGAGAGAGGAGCAAAGCCCCCAAGCACGTTGAGAAATACGCTTCAGCTCGGCAAGGCCCAAGAGCGATCTCCTGGCCGAGCGCTTGCTCGCCAAAAGGAGGAAGCCTTGCTCTTTTTGCCACAACACCTTGAAGAATGGCAGTAGGTTTTTTGAACAGGTCAAAACCCAAATCTGAATCCCCCCCCCCAACCAAATCCAGCAAGTCTGTGGAGTTGTTGGCAAAGAACAGCACTTAGCGAGGAAGCGGCCACCTCCAGTGTTGGATTTGGTTGCAGTGTGCTCTTGGCACAGGAGTGAATTGTGGGCATAAGGCCAGGAATGACAGGACGCTATTTTGGCACAGATAGAAAGAAGGTGTCTGGCTCTAACCACTTCTGAGTATTCAATAGCAACAGTGTCCAGTGATTGTAGTGCTTCTGAATGGAAGGAGGTCGTGTGTGCTTTCTCTTTCGGTCTGGAGGTCTCCTGTCAGACTGGGTCATCAGTGCCAACTAGATGAGGACAAAGTTCTTGTTCTTTATCTCTGTGGGAAGATGATCCTAGCCTTTTAAGGCCATTAAACTGGAGTGTATTTGTTATGTTAATGTCTAGAGGCTTTAAAGGTTAGGGCCCCTTGTCCTCTGGGATGCTGCCTAGACAATGCCTCTGTCCCAGCTATCTCCATACAGAGCAGGAGAAACTGGGACAGACTCTGAATACAGCGTATTTGTACCCCACTGGCTTAAGAATAAGCTAGGCTGGCAAGTGCCAAAGGAGTGTTGCCAGTAGGCTTCTCTAGCTGTATCACAGCCAGAGCTGAGATGTGCAGTCCTGCTGTATGGACCTGTCCCTGAAGGAGAGGCAGCGTGGATCCTGAAGTAGGTCAGGAGCAGGCAAGAGCTTGGGCAGCCACTTTTTTACTTGTGGCAAAGAACAGGTATGACAAATGGTGTGGCTTGGGAAGCAACAACACTGCACTGACAGATCTGTTTGTTCTCCAGCCAGCTGTCAGTGCAGAAGAGGTGTACATAGAGGGGTATGATTCCTCAGGAACAATTAATTGAATCATTGGGAGAACTTTGGAGAACTGCTAGGAAAAGGAGTTCTACCTGTAGCTTCCTCTGAGGCAGGTAACAGTTTGTGATCCGTAGCGGGGAAGGAGAGGGGGGCAAATAGGGCATTGGTCCAGCTCTGTCTCCTCAGGTTAGCAGCTACTATTCAAGCATGCATTTTCCATCTTTGGTACCAAGCCTCTCCTCTGTTAAACTCTACTTCTAGCAGACTTTTGCCAAAAGATCAGATAAAAATTAGCTTTCTCCACTTTTCATTGGAAGAGTTGTGTACATGGAGCAGTATGACTGCTTTCTCCAGGGTAGAATCGGGCCTCATCTGATCAGAGGCTACTGACAACACTCTTCTGTTTAAGCTTTTTGGTGTTAGCTGTTATCTTTGAACCTGGCAGGAAGGGACTTTTATCCTCCCTATAGATGGGATGAGTTCTGCTTTTGAAATGCAGTAACATGACCATGCTCAGAAAAGCTTAAACAGCTGGGAGACAGGGAGCTCTTAAAACAACTGTATGAGCAGTCAGATTAATTTGGCTTGTAGTAGTGGAAGCTAGAACTGTGGGCATCTGGCGAGGCTCCTAACAACTGCAGCTTCTCAGCCAGACTTCCATTCCTGTGGACTTCAGGTGTTCAGCCTGGAGTTTCCTGTAAAGGAAGCTTTCTAATGGTGCTCCCTGAGCCCTCAGGTTACTAGGATGTTCAGTTATCTGCCTAATTTGGGATGTCTTTGTGTTAGCCCTCTCCTGGGGGAGGAGAAACCCCTTAGGCCTGAGCAGCATGCTGTGTAAAGGTGAACTTAGCCTTGGCAACAGAAGCTGTGAGGAAAGGAATCTGTCTGTTCCTTCTATGCAGCTGTGATATGTGGACTCTGCCTTTGACCTTAGTCCCCTGTCTGTTGTGAGTGACTCTTCAGCATCAAAGGGCTCTAAGTGCCATTCCTGAAAAACTAGTATTATCTTCTTGTGTTTAGAAGTACAGGATGCAAAAAAAGGTAGCTAAAGGCTTGTATCTTTCCTGGGTTTAAGACACAAGGGAATCCTCTAATAGGAAATGTCACAATACAAGCAGTGACATGAAGATCTGATGGATGGCTTTGTTTCTCATGACAAGTATGTAGTACAAAGGAAGGGGCTGACAGCTGTTACCCTACTGTGTAAGAGACAAGTCATGGTACTTTCTGGGTACCCACATGATGTGATGCTGTCAGACTGTTTGCAGCATTCTTTGACCTCTGTGAATCTCTTCCAAAGGCTTTGGAAGAGGTGGAGTCTGGAAGTGTTCTGACTCGCATGGGTGGTATTGCAGAGGGGGGACTTCCAAGGGGGATTCTAGTATTGCATTCACACACATGTACAGCTTAACCTCTACAGAAACATCATGCTCTGTCTGCTTGATGAGCTGGAGTTGCTTATATGTGAAGGCTGAAAGGCTTGGGTCCTGCAAGCATGCCAGCCGTTCACTTTTCTTGATCAGACTTTTCAGGGGGCTTCTAGAACTAGCAAAAATGAATGTCTAACTTGGGGGTTGGGATGTTAACGTCTTGGGTCTCTCTTCTCAGCTGAACCACTGCCTTTGATGGACTTGTGTCGGCGAGCTGTGAGGCTTGCTCTGGGCAAGGAAAGACTGAATGAGATCCCTACACTGCCACTGCCAGCCTCCCTCAAGAGTTACCTGCTCTACCAATGACCTTCATGTTCAAGGCTAGAGAGTTGGAAGCAAGGCAAAATATCAGAGCTGACCCACTGAGCAATGGGTTCTCCACCCTTGTGTCATCGCTACTGTTGGAACTCCTTGGCCAAAGTATTCCTGCTACTGTTCAAGTCTCCATGTGCCCTTATTGACAAGCTCTCAAACCTGGTTTCCAAATGAGTGTGTTTATTCTTTGGAAGTCACCTCCCCAGCACACTTACAAAAGGAATATTGACAGAGGCTCAGTGCTTCGTCTGCTTCTCCTGAGCAAAGGCTGTACTATATCCTTTGGGTTGTAGAGCCTAGGAGTAAATGTTTTTTCTGTACCAGCTAAAGGGAAGAACACAATTTTTTTGAGAAGGGGAAGGCATTAGGAGTGGAAATGTTAATATCAGGTTCAAAGGATGGAAAGACACCGGGTGGCTAGCAGAGTTGGGAAGCATCTGGAATACCATGAAGAACTAACTGAGTTTCTAAAAACAACAACAAAAAAATGCAACACCAAATCCAAGAACCCTTCCACCAGGACACTTTTTGGTTTGGAGAAGGTGGTTATGTTGCTGATGTCTGTATCTCTGCCAGGACTCTTCACCGTGTTCTAATGTTATTTCAGAAACAGTGAATCCTGCTTTCTATCACCATTGCTATCTCAGTTCTCTTGCTCCATTCTCTGTTCTGCTTCTCCTTTTGATTCAGTTGATTGAGCAGTCATACTGTGCCCTCTTCACCAGCCCTCTTCTTCCTGACTTAAAACTGCAGGTTCTAGTCCAGGATCAAGGTTTATGTTGATGGGACAGGGAAGGGACAAAGTTCTAGAGTAGCATGAGAGCCTGAATGATCCTGACTTGTTATACACCTATAGGTCCTGCTGTCTTAGGTCTGTTTTCTGTATAGCCTGTTCCATGTTAAGCTCTTAGAGGAGCATACTGATGTGTTTCTCTAATGGTCCTGCCAGGGAATTCTCTTAGGTAAGCTGCTTAAAGTCATCCAAACCAGGCTTCATTCTGTCACAGACCAGCAGCATAATTTCCACTTAACTATGCAGCAGAACTAGTTCTCTCTGTCTTTTGCTCGGGGTGGGAAGTTGTCCCAGAGAAGGTGGAAGCAGTGTGGCTGCAGAAGTACCATCAGCAGATGAGAAATCCAGAAGGTGATTGCTGCAGAATGTAACTTCTGAGGCCAGTGGGGTGACTGCCAGGCACAGCAAGAAAAAACTGAACCTCTCCAGAGCTGAGCATGGGGGGCAGGAGAGAACTGCAATAAACAGGACAAGCAATTCAGGTGAAATCAGCACATCCCAAACAGATTCTCACCTCAGTAGCCAAGAGGATGACACTCCTTTACTTAGCAGGAGCTGCTCTCTTGACCTCTCCACAGGTTACTATGCTGCCTTTCTGGGGTTATTTTGCACATTTCTTTGTCTTGAAAAATGTTTGTGTGGTTGTTTTTTTGGTTGTTTTTTTCTCGAGTTATCCCTTCAGTTGTGTAGGTACAAATGAGTTTAGTTGTTGAAAATGTTAATATATATATTTGTGGTCTATGTATAAACACGTTTTAAACAGCTGCTGTAGGGTACCTTTTTTAAAATAAACTACTTGCATAGTATATTTTTTAAAGCACAGAATTGGTGCCAAGACTGCGTGGGGTGTGATGTGCCCCTTTTTTAATCTAATATTATATGATTTTTTTAAATGTAGGGGTTTATACTAGTTTCTGTTACAAGGTGGGACATGAGAAAATTGTGTGTGTGGAGCCCTACTTGGTTGCCTTCAACTTAAACCAGTGTCTTTCAGAACTCCAGGGAAGGAACTGTGTTCTCCCTGCTTCTAATGCTCTTTGTGCTCCCTTGTTTCCATCTCTTCTCACTTCACCAGTACATTGCTTTGTACAGTTTTAAATTCTGACTTTCTATTTTATGACTGTAGATAATACTCAGTAACCTAATAAACTTTATTAAATATTACTTGATGCTGGGTTTTATTTGCATTAAATGAACAGAGTTCTTTCCGTAGAGTTACTACGTGAATGGTGAGCTTATTCCCAAGAGTGGGATGAATAGCCAACTGATGGCCTCTGGGTAACTTCTTCAGGTCATGAACTTGACTTAGCTCAAGTCACTTGGTATTAGTTTTCAGTCACTCCCTATCCACTGGTAGAAGTTGCTGTGTGTTCATATTTTTTGAGATGTGTTCACAGAAGAGGCTTCATTCCTGGGCTGTGAAGAGATGGGGATTGCTTGTGGAGTACAACCTATTTTATTGCTGGTTGTGCCTTCAGACTCCTTTGCTTTCAAGCTGGGCAATACAGAGATGCTCTCAAAGTGTATCAGCCTCTTCATCTCACTTGCAGTCAGTTTGACTTGGTACTTTTGTCAATTATGACAAAGGCTTTAATTCTTCCAGTCCACACATCTGTCTTCCCTGCAGCTACCACCTTTGTGGGAACCAGATGAATCAGTTCATGCTAACATGACAACGTGTGAGGCTCAAAGCTCAGAGGTATGCTTATGAGCTGCCTTATAAGGGTACTGGGTGAGGAGAGCTTTAAAAAAATAAAACCCAGGTTGTTTCTTGCCTTTCTGTCCAGCCAGGGCAAGAATTTGTTTGAAGTTTGGATGTTTTAATCTCGTTTGTTTTTTCCCCACATGTAGAAGACAAGGATTAATAGATGCTGTGCCTAAACTATCCAGCATATCTAATAATCATCCCTTTTGTTTTACTGCAGGTAGTGAAGGGTGTCAGTGGAGCACTCAGTTACCTGCCAGGATGTGAATAAGGCCACTTGCCCCTTCCCTTGCAGGGGCAGGCTGCCTCTGCTTTGCTGCTGTGGCTGGGGGGGTCTGGGAGAGCAGCGGGCTGGGGAGGGTGCATATGATGGGGCGGGTGCAGAAGACTGAGAAATTAGTTAATGCTCGGCTCCAGACACCCAAACAGGCTTGTGTTCCAGCTGCATGGAATATTTGAAACAAATGACCTGCTCAGGGCTGGGAGCCTGCGGTGTTTATGTACAGTGCCATGGTAACAGTGGAGGAAGTCATGAGATGGGGATTGGACCTGGTGGAATCAACAAATGATATCACAGATTAGCGAGTCCTAATGAAGCAGTGGCTCTGCTTCCCCTTCCATTGCCTGTGTTCAAGCAGATGTAGGCAAATCTACTCCTATGAGTAGCGTTTAAAAACTGCAAGCCCTGCTTGCCTTGGGGCCTCCTTGAAAACTATGCCTGTTACCCTTGCCAGCATATCATCTTCCTGCTGGTGCTGACTAATCCTGTTTGTGTGTGGAACTGTTTCTATGCTTTACAGGAGGCTTCTGGCCTTGCTAGTTTGCCTGCAGTTATCTTCCTGGTAACACAGAAGTGCTGTGGCGATTCTGCAGTGAATCTTGGTATCCTGATGTTCTAGACCAGCAGTGAAGTAGCTTTTCTTTCTTCCTGGAAGTGGAGGCTTTGAAACTAATTTGAATCTAGAAAAGTGTGCAAGAGGGTAAGTGTTCAGTGGAGAAATTTAGTAGCTGATAAGAAAATGTCATACTACTTCAGCAATCTCATCACAATTCAAAAGGAAAGCCTGTCGTGGGTGCAGGTTACGCTCCTGTGCCAGCAAACACACCTACTGTGGGTCTTGATCAAAGCTATGATGTCAAGAGGGGAAAAAACTTGGGAGGATGGAGGACAGTTGCCAATTCTCTCCTTTATCAGCAGATCTGGGAACTTCTTTCAGAGCTCGAGCAAGTTCATTGTTGGAGCCTGAACATCAGCCTGTACCTGTAAAGTCCTTGGCCAGTACAGCACAAAGCAATTTTCCTTTTCCCTGTGCCAGAGATGTGCAAACTTAGAAGGATATGCATCATACTTTTTAAGAAGTTTTGGCAGTTACGCCTTCTCTCCTGCGTAAGGTAAGATAATTATGAAAAACATTTCCTAGCATGTTCCTCCCTCTTCTCTCCCATATGCTTCCTATGAAGAGCTAACTCTGTTGATCTTATGCCAAAGACTAAGTTGTGCTTGACCGGAGAAGGAAACATGTAGTGATTTATTTAGTAAAGTTTATTAAAATTAAAAACCTAACCTAAAGCACAACCTTTCTTGGCATACAAAACAGTGCTGAAGGGAACAGAACTCCTTCAAGGCTTGCACAAAACAGACTGGAGTGCTGATCCTGTCCTTGCACATGTTTTGATTCTGAAACTATTGCAGGCTTGTCTGCCCTTCAGACAGAAAACTATTTGAAGCTGCTGCCAGATGTTTTGTCTGTGTTGTGTTTTACAATTTGCTTACTGCTTAGCAATGCTCTTCCCATCCAGTGTTGAAGCTGCCCTTGTGCAGTCTGTTCCTGTGGCACCTCTGTGCTGGTTTCCTGCCCCTCCACCCTAGAGCCCTGCGCACGTAGCACCAGGGAGATGCCACTCTGTGATTTACTCAGACTCAATATCACATCTGCTGCCCAATCTGCTGCCTTCATCAGGGACCTTTCTGGGACTAGCACAAACCAGCCACATTCCTCTGCTCACATATTGCCACGGTGTATAAAAGTTAAGGTGATTTACAGTCTCTAATAAAAGGGCTTATGGCCTGAATTTAGGCCTTGCTGAACACCCACAGTTCAGGGCTTGGGCAGCTTTGGCCTAGCTGAGCTATAAATTCTCAAATACAATGAAGTGGGGCAAAGATGTTTGTGGGATTTTTCAGAGCTGTGACAGATTTGACTCAATCAAAAGCTACTCCTGCTAAACAGGGGTACCTCAAGGATTCCAGGCACCCCAGTCAGTTATATTATTGATGTAAAATTTCTCAGCTGGGAGCAGTCCCATCCGTCTGCAGGTTTAGAAGCACAGCTTTGGCTTTCTGGGCTTCTGTGCTACTCACACTCGTACAAAACCACATGTACCTAGGCACCTAGCATTGCATTTTGGTGTATGACTGTTTTGCAGTCAGCAGCTTATGGTCCAGAGAAGCTTTGCTGTGTAATGGTATTGTGGGGAACACAGGCCAAGAAACTGCTGCAACCTCTGGATTATGTCCTAGGTAGCACCTTGTTTGTCCTGAGGAGTTCCAGAAATGCCTGTTCCTACCAGAGTCTGTCACTACTCCCTCTCATAACCTCTTGTTAAGCCAGTAACTATTATTCACAGGAGGGCCTACCCAACTTTACTGTCTAAAGCCTGCCTCAGCAAATGTGCTCTCTGGTTTATTATCATAAAGGGTGCAGGGGCAGGCAAGAAACACCTGCCTAAACTGCAATTTGGCTAGGACACAGCAGTTCATTTTATTTTTTTTCTTCTGTGAAAAAATACTGAAGGTCTGAACTCTTTGGTCTCTGACCTTTCCCAAAGCAGGTACTTTTGGGAGTGCAGAACTTTCTTGCAGGCTGTGCAAGGGGTACGCCAATCCGAAAGGCAAAGTGGCACCTACTGAACCAGTAACTTAATTACCTGCAACATGCTGGATGTTTCCTTTGGAAGAGGACCACCTAACACTGATAAGGTCTGTTCCTGCTTGATTCGAGGTCCAACAGAGAGACTTGAGGAGTAACAGCTGTTTTGTCCTGAAGGTGATCTGTATTTTTCAAACTGTCTAGACACCTGGGTGGGTTGCATGCATTACCAGCAAAGCTAGTTAATCATGTCAAACGTTTTATTTCTATAAAGGCCCAGTTTGGGTTTGTTCTGTTTAATGAGCTATATGGAAACCAGGGGAAGACAGTGAATCAAGCAGACGAGTGGGGGGAATTTGACCATTAAGGCCGACATTCTGATCTGGTCAATAGTGCACAGATTTCTGTTGGCTGCGGTGTTTGCTAACAACACTGACACAGTAAACTCTTAAAGCAATAAGCTGTATGGATGTATCAGATGCGGTCTCTCTGAAATGCTGTTAAGTAAAATCTGACTGAAGCTATGCTGCACCATAGGAAATTGCAGCAATGAAAATTAGATTTACAGAATGCTAGAAAAGAGGCTTTCAATTGATTTGTAAAGGAAAATCTGGGAGAATGAGCACTCAGTCCCTCTGATGCCTCCTGCTTGGATAAATACAGACCTTTTCAATTAATATTCTCACAGATGCCAGTTATCTATTCCAAAGTGAAGTGCTGTGCAATAAGATCCTCAGTATCGGAAAGGGAAGAAGGCGATGCTTCACATGCTATCTGACATTTTTATTTCCACTTAAAAAATAGTCAGAAAAATGCAAATAAATCTGGAATTTAAGAGTGACAGGCATTTCTGGAGAGGACTGCACTTTGAGGAGTTGTGTCCTGGAGTTCAGACACTCTTGAGGTGGGCTTACAGATCCACAGGCAAGTGCTGCCTTGGAGAATGCCTAACATTTAGAGCAAGAGACTTGTACTGCCTGTGCTTTAGGTTGGTGTTTTCTTGTGTTTGTGTTTCTGTTTGCTAACTATGTTTTGAATTTCGTAATCAAGACTGTGACCTTCACTAGGATAAACTTGTTTTCCTCTTTAAAGTTGCCTGGTACTAGCACTAATTGCAAGAACATTTTGGTAAGTACAAGGCACGTATGTTTCTCTACAAAGAGCAAATAAAAATAAAGCAATGTTATGGTCATATAGGTAGGATACCTGCAGCTAAACAAGAATGAGAATCCCAAGACAACCTATGATGCATTTTCTAGAAGGTTTAAGTTGGAGTCTAGGAGAATCAAGCACCAGCACTAAATATTATCTCCCCACATGGGTGTTAAATGGTATTTTCAGGAAAGGATGAACACAGAAAGATCAGGTCCAACTTCAGAAGAAGCCAAGCTGCAAAAAGACTGTTGGTAAGGAAAAGCCTTTGATGTGTTCATCTCCTACCAGGTGTATTTGGCAAAGACTCAGAATCATTACTTAGAAAACAGAGAGGAGGAGAAGATTCAGCCTAAGGGTTGGTTTAGTGTTCTGATTGAGGACTCAAGCTGTTTAATAAAGCTTGGTAGGTACAAGCTGGCAACTGAGGTTGAACCTTCAACCTTGCTGCAAGTCTGAAATGGCAGCTGGGTGTCTGATCACCAGCTCGGGTGATTTGCTTTGGTGCTTTTCCCAGTGGTCAGCTGCTTCAAATGATGCTAGAAATAGTACAGGAGAAGCAGCATGCTGCAAACTGCTCTGTTTCTGAAGTCTCTCAGATATCTTTCTTGCCAAATTCTCTTGGAGGCAAATTGTGTAATCAAACCGGGTTGCATGTAAAAACACACTTGTGTACGTCCAGGCATGCAGGGTATTGCCAAAGTGGACAGACTGTCCTGCTTGTGCCTGCCAGAAAAGTTGTGTTTTGTCCAGCGGAAAGGAAAACATCCTTTTCTCTTTGCACTTTGGAATTTTTCAGACTCTGATCTCATTAGCAGTGTCTTTATACTATGACAAGTTTGGTCATCTTGGGTCAGGACTATGGTCCAGTGAATTGAATCTTACAGCAGTAGCCAAAAGTCAGCTATTCTTCATGGAAAGTGGCCCTCTTGGTAACATGGCAGGTGCTTCAAAGACCAGAGAGCATGCAAGAAGGAAGGGAGTAGATCGTGAATTTGTAACATGTGTGGTCTTTTGTGCTGGTTGTTCTTTGCACTCTGAAAGACAGTATCTGCCTGTAAATGAGAGACTAGGAATAGTTTCATACCTAATGTATCTGGGAGCTGAGTTTTAGAACAGAGGCAAGAGAGGTGATTAGCACAAGGCTGCATGTGAGCCCTGTATTGCAGCTGGACACGAAGCACATGCTCTAGGTGAGCTACCAATCCAGCATTGACTTTTTTTTCCTCCTTTACTGCCTGCCTTGGATTGAAATGGCAGATGTTCTTGGATTGTATCTTAAAATGAGGTTACCAACTGTAATTAGTAGTTTCATTAACTACAGTCCATGGTCTGCATTCATGTTTGGGGGCTGCCAGAGTGGCTACATGACAAAACCCCTCATTAGATCCTAGTGAAATAAGAGGTCTTAGTGCTCTTAAGGATCACAGAACCAAGAGTTACTCTTCCCCTTACAGACCCCTAAGTCAAAATACTTGCAAACTGCTCCTTGCTTCTGCCCATCACCCTTAGCCCAACTCTTGTCCCTGCCAAGGCTGCACAAAGACAGTCTGTGGCCAGCTGGCTATTGCTGTGTTCTCCTACAGCTGCTGCTCTATCGACTGAACTGTCCCTGTGTGGTTTGAGCACTGCAGCACTTAACCAGCCAAGCAGTTACATATGACGTTGAATACTTCACTTAGTAAGAGCTTTCTGCTTCACTGAGGGGCCAGTGGCTCCTTCTAAAAGGGGAAGGTCTCCTACCTTAGCATAGCTTGTCTTTAAAGTCTGGCAGCTGCTGTGTAAAATTATAGGGTGACTCCATCAAACTCTTTTTATCCGCTGCCCTGGGTGATGGCGCACTGCGCGTTCAAGGGGAGGGAGCAGATGGAGACCAGAAGTTTGTTTTGCTCTTTTGCTGCTTAGCTCCATTTCTGGAAACCTCTTAAGTCTGTCAACTGGTAGTGAAAAATGAGTGTGGTGTGAAGGCCAAACAGGTGGTCTGCAACACAGGCATTCCAAGAGCAGTAGGCACCGATCGCTGCCTGGCACAGCCGCTATGGCAGCAAAAGGGCAGATGAAGGGCTCCTGCTGTCTATCTCCCCGCTTTTATTTTATGTTGCAGGCAGCAATGAAAAGATTGTCAGATGTCGGTGACAACACGTCATTTTGCTGCTTCTGTGACATTCGGAGTCTCTCTGCATGAAAATATAGCAGCTCTCAAATCCAAGGGTTTTCTTGGAAGAGTAGGAGCTGCCCCTTTCCAACCCCACTTTTTGAGTGAGTGACCAGTTTGTTTGGAAAATTCCTTGTTGGGGAAGTGGATGGGGATACATTTAAAGCAGCCAAACAAAGGTGGGAGGAGAGGAAACAAAAGGAAACAGCTTCTTGAAGCCAAATTTTTGGGGGTAGGTAGATGGGAGGGGGAAGTTGTTTTGTTTTCTGAGTAAACATCTCTGCAGCCAAGCCAAAGAAAGATGCCTGCTCTAGATCTTGTTACCTTTGGTCTCCTTGGGCCCCATGTCAGTTCCCAGATTATTTTTATGAACTGTTTAATCCAGGGCTTTTATTTCCCCTGTAAATAAATGGTATTTCAGATTCCAGGACAGCTTCAGATACTAATACCAGCTGTCTAGACAAAGAGTGGCCCATGGACATGATCATAAATAAAAATAGTCTTGGGGTTTTGGATTGGGTTTATTTTTTTTCTTCCTTCTCTTGTCAAACTAGCTTGCGGGAGAGGCTGGCTGTGTGAAGGCAGGCACAGCCCAGTTCTCACCTCCTTTGTCCCCTCTTGGAGGGGATTGGAGCTGGCTGGGGCTGTGCCAGGGGATGTTTGGTGTCTGAGAAATGATGCACCTAATCCCCTGCCAGGATCCTGCAGTAAGAGAGGCACACAGTGCTGGTGCCCTTGTCATCCACCCAAAAAGGAGATCTTTGCCTCTGTTTTTAAGAGCATGGGAAAGAAAAATGCAACTGAAGTTGCATGTTTCTGCTTTGTTTGAGTACAAACCGTGGCAGCTCCCTGTGCAGGCTCTGTACATTAAGCAGTTGCCTCTACTTCATGTGAAGGGGGTTTAGATGGAAGGAAAGGAAAATGAAATTGCCATAAACAAATATAGTTAGCTGTGAATTCTTAGTAGTTCTATGTCTGTCTTATAATTGTGAGCAGACTTTTGAGCCATAGGTGTTGAAAACAATCCCTCATCTTCCAGGTAAGTGGAAGGTCAAATAGGTATTATATAGAGATTGAAAATAAGGGCTCACTTGCAACCCCAAGGCCTCTGTATTTTCTATTCTACTTCGAACAAAGAAATTGCTTCTTGCCAGTCAGTAGCACCTCCCTCTGCCCCAAAGTTTCAAGGAAATCTTTAGCAGTAACTGAAGGAACAAACCTGTTTTAGACAGTGATGGCTACGTCCACCGAGACTTATCCCTCTGTTTACACCCAGGTCTTACTGACTAGGTTCAGAAGCAGCCAGGTAGCCAACTGTATCCATAAAGCAGCCAAGTCACCACCAGCCCATGAAAGGAAGAGCCCAACTGCAAATATCCCTGGGGAGCAGGACAGTATCTTCAATTACCCAGAGAAGGGTCTTTGCAAGTTTTCACAGCAGACAGCCTTTCAGAGCCCCAGGCAGCACTTCTTTCCAGACACCTGATTAGATATCCTCCAAAAAGGCCTCTTAAAGATGGAACAGTCAAGGAGAAACCGTTTTAAAGGAACATTTATCATTGTCCTTACACCCTGTGATGACTCATATGGCCTTTGCTAAACTGTGTAGATGGAATGGAATTTGTTGCTTGACTCTGGAAGACAGGGCCAGGAGCCAGAGTGGCATCCGCTTGGAAACAGCCATGATCTGAAGCAGACAAGATACTTGTGTGTAGAACACATTCTCTTCCGATCTGAAATAGCAGTTGGACTTTATGAAAACCAGATGAGCAGGGCTACAGTGAAGGGCCAGCACCCTCGCATCAACAAGGGATGAATGGCATACAGCAGTGCGTAGATAGCAGAAAAACAAGGACTTGCCTTACGATTTTAATGGCAGTTGAATTAGGAATGACCTTATGCTAAATCCTACTGATGTCAGTGGTAAAAATTCATGATCTCAGTGTTTGCCTTCCTTTGGCCTCAGCTCAGGAACATGCTACGTTTGGGTTTTAGCACCTGCTCCAATTTAAACACTCAGACAGGTGACCTCTGTCAAGAGTGCTCGAGTTAACTTTGTCTGGTGTTACCACCAGTTCAAAGCTGGTGTCCCTGAAGGAAGATTATTGCAGGAAAAAAAAAGCTTAAAAAGCTTTTGGTGAGTTATTTTTCTTTTGACCAAAAAAAAGGCAGTTATGTACTACAGAGCATTAAAAAGGTTAAAATTTTTGTGCTCTTTTAAATGTTGGAATACTGCTCATACAACTGTATTGAACATGGATAGAATTTCAAAAGGAACAAAATGATACAGTTTGATTGTTCCTGACCAAAAAAGAGATTTGGAACTCTCATTTTGTGGGAAATGTCAACATTTCAACATTTTCCCAATACAGTAATTTTTAAGAAATCCCCAAATGCCGGCTCCCAACCAGCCTGTCTGGCCGGCAGGATTAGACACAATGCCAAAACCCAGCAGAAGGAGTGTCTTCTCATAGTGTACACACACACCATCCTTCTAAAACCTGCACTTTGTTTTCAGTTGACTCCACGAGAGGATGTACAGCTTCCTCAGCATTTAATTTCCATAGGTTCTCCAAAGGTTCAGGGTATTCCAAGCTGGCTGTGAGCCAAAGCGACCACAAATCTACCATCGCAAAAAGTTCCCTCCTCCTCTGCGTCGCTTCCCCACAGCAGCATTTTGGGGAGCATAATGTTTTGATTTTATATGCACCACTGGCCTCTGCAGAGTCCTTTCTTTGGCACTCTGATCTCAAGGAACTTTTTTTATAATCGTTTTATACAAAAAATGATTATTTTATGTGTACCCATGGAGCGTGCTCTGGCACTGCTGAGGGAAGTGGTGCTGTGATGCAAGTGATGGGCACAACAGAGAACTGTGTTTTAGCATCATTTACTAGGCTACAGTCTTTATTAGGATGCAAAATCCAGGACTAGAGCTTTTTTCTCAACTTAAATTTGTTACAGTGAGCACTGGAATATAGGTGGGATGACCCAGAAGGGACTTTTTTCACTGGAGTTACTGGAATTTGGGCAGGGAAAAGATTTGGACTTCTTTTCTCACATACAAAGATCTGGAAGGTCTGGGTGTTCTTTTTCTTTGATCTAGGAAACTCTCCGTCCCTTTTAGCCTTTATAGATGGTGATAGCAGGTAGTGGGAAACGTATGGAAGTCAGACAGCAGCATTTCTGTGAGCTGGTAAGGTTTCTAAACTCAGTATGTATTACTCCAGGGCAGTGTCTCGCAGGTGAACCCACAAAGCAGATATATATAGGCCAGGAAAAAACATAGAAGTAATGAAATATAGTGTCCTACAGTGGGCTGTGGTACTTCTGCCAAAAAGAGAGCCTGTCTCAGGGCTGCCTGGTGCACAGTTCTCCCACAGAGTTCTCCAGTTCAGTCTAGGGCATGCTTCCTTCTCCAGACATCAGATCAGATCTGCTGACTTTCCTCTAGGAAGATGAGGCGAGACTGGCCAGGAAGCTGGTGCCATTACAGCTGTCTCACAAATTTCCCCATTTTGCTAGCAGCCAGGACAGAGAAATGGCAAAGGGAGGGGGAATGGGCAGATGGATTTTCCAGGTAACACCTGGTGAAAGAAGGATGACAGTCTCACTCAGAACAATGGGTTTGTTTTGAGCTGCTTGTCAGGAACTGACCTCTTTCCCCTCTCATCCTCTGAGCATGTGATCCTTGAGGTCCTTGTTTTCTTTCTGTTCTCCCTCCCTGAGATGACTTTTTCCTCTCACTCGGCCCAGTGACGCATACGGTGTCCATCAGTTCTTGACATCAGCACTAGGTTAGGTTCTCGCTGGCGTCTTTGTGGGTGTTGAAAGACTGTGAGGGTGGACTGTATCTCCAGAGGCTGGGTTATAGCAACACCTCTCCTAAACCAGCTGCCTCCCCTTGCAGACAGCCCAAGGCTTTTGGCAGCTATGGTGGCTCTGTGAGGGCAGATGTGTTTAATTCCCTTTTGCTCAGCTGAGCACTTTGCAAGGGGCAGGCACACTTAGGAGGTCAGTTACTGTTGGGGCTGCAAGGAAAGGAGGTACAGCACTTGCTTGAGTCCTGATGAAGGAAAATGCAAGTGCAAGGCTGGTGTGGAGGATACAGCTGCATCCTCTGGAGTGTACAGGCTGCAGCGGATATGGCCCTCCCTGTCAGGGATCTGTTGCTGTTCTACTGGCTGCTTTCTCCGGAAGCCAGAGCCATGATACACCCACTAGGAATGAACATTGCTCACAGCCTCGGTAATCAAAATATAGTCTGAACCCACAGTTACAGCGTGTCCCCTGCTCTGAGCCCCTCTGCTGAGCTCCTAGCCAAAGCAATAAAGTGTGGGTAGAGGTGGGAAGCAAGCCAGGCCTCAGGCCCTGCTCTTCACGCTGGCCTGGCAAGTTCTGAGAAGGGTCCTGATCTTGTGTTCCTCCTTGTGGTGTCCACCACAAGTCTGCCTTTAACCACCCAGTGGTGACGTGCAGTTTGAGGCCCCACAGAGCAAGCAACAGCTGGCCTGTCACTGCTGTGAGATTTCAGTGAGTTGTGTTGCTGTTGTACAGGCCTCACTGTGCTGCTCCCGGGCCTTCCTGCATGAAGACTGCAAAAGCATTCTCCCCCAGTAGAGAAGCCACTGTCACAGCAGCAGGACATTGTTCTACCCTTCAGATAAGTGAAAGGGACCGTGCCTGGGATGACACTGTTGCTGTTCCTCTCCCAGGCACCACTCTCTCCACATCTTTGATGGATGCTACCTGCCTGGGTGTGTGGCTGGTCACACCAGGATGCTGCCAAGGGCTGTCAGCGTTGCTTCTTAGTTGGCACAGCCTGATCCTGGGACCTGGCATGGGGAGAAGCTATCCCAGAGCAGTCCTGCAGTTAAGTGGCACTTTCTGCCCCACATTTTCCATGGCTGGAGCAGGCTGGCAGCTCCTTCCCGCCCGCTGGGCCTTCTCAGCAGGCTCTGCTCATCTCTGCCAGCCTCTCTGATGGAGGAGGACATTTCCCTGCCTGTCTGGGCAGCAGCTGCTCCCTGACACAGCTTTCTCCTGCTGCTGGCCTGTGTAGTGACTGCACAGCGCTGTCCTTGCTCAGGGACTGGCCTGGGGGACAGCCAGGGCCTGGCCTGCACCCTCTGGCCAGCCAGGCTGATTAAGAAATGTGTGTGCTTTTAGCCATGAGGTGAACCAGCTGCTGGAGCAGCTTCCCAATGCCCCCTCAGAGGGGAACAGCGAACGCAGTCTTGTGTCCATTTTGAGAGAAATGCTCTGGCTGCAGCGCAGAGGACAGCAGAGGATCCCCATGGCTGCCTTACATGAGGACGGGCGAGACATGCCCATGGTCTCTGCTGGACGTACCGCTTGGATGGAGGCCACGTGAGTCATCAGCCTCCTCCCAAGCACCCCTCCCTACTCAAACTTTGCAGCTGACAGGCCACTGCTCGTGGCCTCCCTTCCCCAGGGGACTGGGCAGCCATGAGGAGCAGCACGAGAGAGCCGAGGGCAGCTGCGATCCACACTGCACCCTCCAGCATGTGCTTGCCAAACCTTGGTTTTCTCAGCCAGTCACAGAATTGCCATGACATTTTGAACACATCAGGGCCTGCAGTCATGGGAGGCCCTGGGCAAGGTTACAGGAGGATGTGTAGATTAAAGCTGGAATATCAGGGATTGTGAATTCACTGTAGTAAAGTTCCTTAGGGAAGTTGAGGGTCTTTGTTGTGGGGAGAGACAAGGCCAGCCTAAGCACTTGTGCTACAGCATGCTTTATCCTTATTTACGACTGAAAAAGAATGTAAAGATATAAAAAGAATGAAAATAAAAGAGAAAAAATTATCATACTGTCTGTAAAAGCAGAGATAGCCTTCTCATTTGCGGCATGGAAAAACAATCCTGCAAGTGCCAACAGCAGCTGAGGTCTCTGTGTGCTTCTCAGGAGCTATCTGTCAGCAATTCTCATCATGGAGTAGGAGAATGGGGTACACCTGCCTCTGGGCACCCCCAAAAGGAAGTGACTTTAGCCTTCAAATGTGCTCAGTAGCCAAGACCTGCCAGTAAAGCTGCTGCGTGGAAATTCTCCTGGGAAGAAGTCAGGTAGGTACTTTTCAAATTTTATGGTAACTGAAATAACAAAAGGGAGAAAGAAGGGAAAGGGGCTTCTCAGTTTTTCTATATTACTTTTTTTTTTGGTATTTTAAAACTTGGCTTGGTTCTAATTAGGTGATGCAAATTTTTTAGATGAACTCTGGGTCTGAGAGGGAATATAAGATTTTATAGAGCGCGGCATGAGGTTGTGTGTTTTGTACCTTGTCTCCTAGCAGCAAAAACCACATGGATGTGAGAGGCTGTTTTATGATCCGCCAGGGCTGTTGTTGGACAGGCTAGAGTGAGCGGAGTTATTCCAACCACGTTGGATTGCTGTTCCCTCCTGCTTCTTGCTTTCTCTCTCTTGCCCCCTCCTTCTCTCTCTTTTTTTTTTT
>VWZY01003172.1:67400-93062 GCA_013399075.1 Chloroceryle aenea
CTCCTCACCAAGCAAATGCGAGAGGGGATGGATGCTTCCATCCACCTTGTGCCAGAGCTCCCTCACTGCACTTGGCATCCTATCTCCCTTGCAGAACCTTTTCCCTTGCTGGCTACGATTTCACCAGGCATTTCTATAAAGAGGCAGTGAACTACACTGGTTACTCTTTCAACTGCTCATCTCTTTAGTGTTTCCAAAAGAAAAAAAAAAAGAACCCAAACCAAAAAAAAACACAACAACTTTGTGCTCATGCTGTGCAGCAGCTTCCGTCAGAGGATTTCTGAGCAGTTTGGCAAACATTAATGAGCTCAGCCTCACAATACTCCTGTGTAGGAGGGAAGAGCTGTCATCTCTCTCTCACAGCTGGGCAAACCGAGGTGTGAGGAAGCTAAAAGCTTTCCCTGGGCACACACAGTGTCTCAAATCCAACCGGACCTGGGTTGATTTTCTGGGTTGCCTTAACCTGCTGAGGTTAACAGTGTTGCCTCCTGCTCCCCTTTACACTTTGACTACAGTTCTTCCTGTCACTCTGTCTGGTGGCTTTGCAAGTTGTGATTACAGAAATAACATCCTCCCATCTTCTCTTATCCCGCTCCCAGTCAGCTCTGGGAAGCCCTATTTACTGAACTACATGACTGATTCTTTTTGTTGGAAGAGAGCTTGTAACAACTGCTCCCCAAGAGAGACAACCTCAGATCTGCATCAGAGCATCTATCTCAACAGCCCTCTGTTACATTCATGTTTCATGTTGCTTTCCTTCTAGCACCTTTTCTGCTTGTTAAAGGCCCAGGCAGCAGAACTAAATATTGACAGATAGTGTTGCATTTAGCAGCCAGCAGTTCCAGTAGGGCTGTTCAGTGTAAGGGTTCTACTGAACTATTTCCCCTGGCTTTGGCAGAATCGCCTGTGCAACTGCTCAGCTCACCTGAAGTGGAATTCAGAGAAAACTGAAAGAACTGTGAGTCTTTGCATGGGCTTTAGAGGCCTTTGGGTCATAATCCAAACCATATACTGAAAGATTTTTGAACACTTTCAAGTAGGAACTGTCCCTCCCCTTCACTCAATTCATAGGGCATCACAACACCAATAATTCCCAGCTTCTTCACCGTTCTGCAAAACATAGGGGAGAAAAACCCCAGCAGAGGAAATTGCAGTGCATCTTCCTCTCCACGGAATACTTCTGGGCTGTTCTGTCAGTTGCCACCCACAGTTCTGCCTAAGACTGAAATGAGTCATGGCAGAAGGGAGCAGAAAGCCTGAGGTAGGGACCAGGAAGTGGATTTGTGATTAACGATGCGGTGCTGAGATACAGCTCCGGCTCCAGCCAGCTGGAGATGCAGATGCAGAACACGAGTCATGGTTATGAATGATGAGCTGATAGCATCAGATATGAAATGTGAGTGTCCCTCAAAACACCACGTGTGACCTAGAAGCACAATGATGAATTGTGTTGGTTACAGAGAGAGTCATTTTCATAGCTTTTGCTACTTCATTTGCTTTAGCCTGGATTTAGGTCTGTCTGCACGAGCAATTATTGGTCCATTGAAAATGAGCCAAATGGAGAAGAAGAGGTTCCTAAGTCATAAAATTCCTGCAAGTTTCATTGAAATGGCACCTGGTCAAGGGCAGAGATCCTTTTAGTGATAGTCTACTGGGAAAGGTTGTATTGTGAGTTCAGTTCCCAAGAATCTGGATTTTACCTCCAACATAGGAAGAGCTACACCTTATTAGGCACGAGAGAGTTCGATCACAAGACGTGCATATGGAAGAAATCAGGCTTCAGTTAGTTCCTCTGCTAGAACAGATATGCCTCCCTGTAATACCTGCCTGTAATGCATGTATTCCATGTAAATGCATGGACTTGCTTGCTTGCTGCTTATTATAGATCAAGAATGAATTTGACTTTTAGGCTCTCACACACCACTCGGCTGTTAAGTTTTCTGGGTCCCTCTCTCCTGTCAGATGCACTCAGTGGTCAGTACAGCTATGGCAAGAGGTGTATGGCAAGGTTGCTGGAAGCAAGCTGGATGTGCAGGAACCTCAGTGGAGATGTTGCCTTGGGAGCCCTGTAACAGCTGGTATTTTACACTTATGCAGAAGGGACCCTTCCAAGAAGTGTGTTCACTTCTGATTTTTCAAAAGTGCTGAGCACCTTGCCTCCAATGAAGCTCCAGGAACTTAGAGTTACTGGGCATCATGGAAGCCCAAGCTAGGAGTGTAAGTTCCCAATCCTTTATACAAACTGTACCTTCCATCCAAAGATCTCTTGCACATAATAAAGGATAAAGAAAGAATTAGCAGCTTTGCTGGGGAAACCGACACAAAAGGTCCCACAATGAGGCCCTGGTAAAGCTGGAAAACAAATCCATGGACATCTGATTCCCTTTCTCCTGTTTAACATGCTGGGCCTCACCAGCAAATGTTAGTGGAGAATCAGAATAGTGAAAAGATGGTAGGTACTCCATCACAAGCCTGAAACCTGGCAGTATCTAACCCATCTAGTGATGGGAGTGAGGGAGTAAGTCAGGAGAAGGATCACAGCATGTTTCTAGTCTACCTTGTATTATTTCCTTAAACATCTGTTACAGACCAAGACCACTGTCAAAGAAAGATGTGTGCTAGAAAAATGGACTGACTCAGTGTGGCATTCTTTATGAATCCTTGAGCAGGAAGAAAACAAATTAGCTTTGCTCTTTCCTGCCCTTCAGAGGGGGAAAATGTGCATTGTCCCTCTCTTGCTGTAAGTGGAAACAGGCTGCTCATGGAAAGAAAGTCTGTTCTGAGATGAAAACATCTGGCTCAGCTCAGTCTTATCCAGCTCAGGCTGGGATTTGCACCAGTTGTTATCTGAATCTTCTGAATGCTTGTTTCTATTCTGCCAAGGCTAGCACCAAGCTTTTATTCATCATGGGGATGTTCACAATGTGCACATCCAGGCAGGGGTGAGGAGGCCTTGAATGATCGTGGTGATGGCTGATTGCGATGACAGCCGCATCTCATCAGTAAACTGAAGGCCAAACAACAATTTATCAATCTCTACCTAAATACAGGGGGTCCAGATATGCCCATTTCCATCCTGGATACAAGGGATATGAAGGTGAGGAGGCCTGGCTGTAGGCTGAGCTTTTTGTCTTAGCTCCTTAGATGATTTTGGGCCAAGCAAAACATTTTAATCTGTATGTGTTGTGAATGTTAGGATGTCAACTCTACCCCGGCAGATGGCAGTGAAAAGTGATGATACTACTTGCATCCAGTTGCTCCTTGGATTACCCTTCGCTTCCTAGTGGCACGTTGGCCAGGATTTGTCTGCCACTGCCAGAGGAAATGTCTGTGATTAATTTTTTCCCTTCGCAGTCAGTTTACTGTATGTGAGACACGTCAGGTCACAAGTCAGCCAGAGTAGGAAGTTTGCAAAAGACACAGTCCCCAGAGAATTTTCCTGCTTTGCATGTGACCGTAAGGATATGGGATTGAATGTATCGGGACCCCGGGCACTATCTAGGGAGATCATGAATGCAGTGCTGCTCTCATTCACACTGATATAAAGCTGGCAGTTCCTTCCTGGTATTACAGAAGTATAACTGGCTCCTTTTTGATATTAATAAATCACCAGGGAGGTGAGATGAGTGATGGGGAGAACCAGCAGAGTTCAAATCCTTACATTTGCTCCTTGCTCCTTTCTGCCAGGTTGAAATTGTTGGATGTGTGTATGATTTCTGCATGGAGCAGGTGGCCAAATGCCACCCAAGCTAAGCATCAGAGGCTGAAAAATCAGCTTTGCTTGAAGAGTAGGACAAGCGTGGAAAATCTTCCTAATTATTGTGAATTGCAGCCAAAACCACTTGAAAGCAGGATAGTGTGTGCTGATAAATAGACTTGGTAGGTTGAAAATGTCATGTTTAATTACAAAACCGCTTTCTTAAGGTCACACAGACAAACTGGTATAAGGTACAACATATGGCCACAGCAAGTGGTATATGTCAAGCTTGCTAGAAGCAAGCTGAATGTGCAGGAACCTCAGTGGAGATGTGTTGTTCTGGGAGCCCTGTAGCAGCTGGTGTTCTACACCTATGCAGAAGGGGCCCTTTCAAGAGCAGAGGTTGCAGTAGAAATGTTGGAGATGCACAAGTGCTTGATCTACAGGACATCAGCTAGCTCTGGATTCTTGCAGAAGACCATCTGACTCAATTCAGAGTGAAGAGGCATCTGCCACTTTCTTACCTCCTTCCCTCTTGGGACAGCACTCCACAGGAGTTAATCTGGGTTTGTACTACAAATTATTCAGGAACTATGAATTTGTTCGTCTAGGTCAGGATTCCTAAAGCATCTTCTGCTTGAATTCAGGGGAGTGGAGGACTGGAGTGTAGGGACCCCTTGCCCTTTCAGGTGTAGTTCAGTCTCTGCCCTTAGGGGTACATGCAAAATAAAGTGCCAGGAAAGGAGCTGGGGCTTGCATGGGTTTGTTTCCCCTCTGATTAAGGTACCACAAGTACTGTGTGTAACTGCAACTAGCAGTAACACATTTGCATTTTTCTGTCTAGGGAAAAATGCCCTTTTTCATGAGCCAGCTCTCTGCTACTATTCCCTGTGCATGGCTATTGACCACCAGCAAAAGCATAGAGCATAAGAGGCTGCTTATTATATTTATTTCTTATCTAGTGGTCTGATTTAAAGCACCAGTGTAAATTGGCATGATGGGTGACACTGAGTTCAGTTATCTCCTAAGCTCACCTCTCCCCAGGTGTAAGAGGGCACACGGTGTGATACAAGACCAAAATTCCCTTTGGACTGGAGTNTTGGACTGGAGTGCACATTGTATGTAAGTCATGAGCCTGCCCATGTGCACCAGACAGAACAGCACCCATGTGTCCAAGCCGACTGTCTCAAGCTAAGGGGTTGCCAGAAGTTTGTGCTTTACCAGATGAATGTATTTCTGAAGGGAACAAAGTTTGCCCCTGGAAGTGATCAAATCCAGCTCCGTAGTATACCTGTCTGCTGACATCAATGGGTTGATACCACAGATAGACCTGATCTGGTCTCAGGTTGGTTCATCTCAGTGTTTCTGGAGTGATTTATACTAACAGCTGGATTCACTCTTCTTGCTGCTGTGCCCTCTTTGGTTTTTTTCTTTCTTACCATTCTTTTCTGCTTTACACTCTTCCTCCCTGCGCAGGTCCCCCCTCTGCACTCCTCCTCTGCTCCCCTCCTGTTTCCACCACATATGGCAGATGACATCCTCCTGCAGCCACCTCGAAGGCCTCTCTGTGCTGTGAATGGAGCAGCTTCCAGACAGAGAGGGGGCCAGGCAGTGCAGTGGTTCTTTCCTCCTGCTCTGGCTCTGCTTCAGAGAGCTGAGGCAGACAGCCTTGCGCGAGCGGTGCTGCCCACATGGCTTTGTGGAGAAGCAAGGAAGGGGCTGTAACTAATCAGCATTACACTGTAATTAAATAAAAGACAGAGAGAGAGACAGAGAGTGGCCATGAGGTCCCTGAGGCTCTTATACCTTAATGCTGCTGTAGTGTTTTACAGTGCTCTTCCCCCAGGCATTGCACATGCTTTCACTAGGACTGTTATTGCTGCCTTCTCTATATATCAAGTGTGTGTGTCAGGGAGGGGAATAAGAGGTTTTTACATGCAGGAGAAGGACTACTATGGTTTATCAGCGTCCTGTCAATATTTTAGATAAATTGTTTTGTGTCCTGCTTCGAGTTCCACTTCACTGCAGACTTGTCCAGCCCTCTAAGCTGTGCTGGATTCCTTGCTGTGCTCTGATCTCAAGAGGCCTGTGAGCAGTTGCTGGGACTGTGTATACACACTGGCCCATCTTACACACTCCATCTATTCAGCAGTGGCCAAAATATGCCATGCAGCTGCTCTGCTGTGCTGCTGTCCTCTGCCTGCTTACAGTCTCTTTCCTGTAGTAGAGACAACTGTATTTATATTTTGTTTGGTTCATATGCAGCCAGTTACAGAGAAGCAGTGTGAAGAAATATGATCCAATATAATGGTGTTTACTAAGCATACACGGCATTTTATGCCTGACTCTATACATCCAGCAAACTGGCTGTGCAGACCCTATACCTAAACACACTTTGGTGGTCTAACTTAGCCTATGCTTCTTTAGTTGGGTTAGGAAGAGCAGTATATGGTGCTTAAAAAGTATAATTCTTTTTTTTTTTGTACTGCTCCGCTTATTTCTTCCCCTTTTCTTGTTGGAAATAGACTGGATTTGATTCTTCTCCTTGCTATACTTGAATAATAGCTTTTGAAGGAGTCCATCCAAAAGATAGTTTCCCGTCCAAATACTCACTGATGTCAAGGAAGAGTTTCTGTAATTTCACAAGCAGAAAATGGTTGAATTTTCTATAATTATAGCTGGTATTTCTGTCAGTATTTTCCTGCCTTTGATTCCAGGGTCAGTTTTTGCTCTTGCATAAAGCACAGGATGACCCTATCATAGGAGGAGTTAATATCAAAGCCCCACATGCATTACAGCATTTTCTCCCAGAAAGATATTAACCATTTTCTGACATATTTCTTTTAAAACTAGTCCAAAGCCCACACTGATATCATGCTTCTGTAGCTTATATTTTGAGGGAGGACCACTTTTTCTGCATGTTAGTGACATGAGCCCAGCAGAGAGAAGACATCCCACGTTGAGATAAACCTTGAGTTTCACAAGGCCATCTGCTATCAGGTGTTGCTGCAGATCAGCCACAGAGCTGGGGGGACTTTCCAGTAAACAGAGTTTCAGTGTCTCACACATGAGCTCTAGACAGACTAACCACAACCACAGGCTATGGCAACTGTGGCAGCAGCGGACAGGAAGCAGGGAACATCTGGCCTTTGACTTCCTTTCAAGAGATTTGCTTTGAGCTTGTTGGTTTGTTTTGGTTTGTTGTTTTTTTCTTTGCCCCCCTTCCCCTCCTCTCCCTCCCTATCCACCTCTTTGGCTTTGGCTGCTGCTCAGTAGCACAGGAGGCAGACAGGATTTGAAACCACACACCTCTGGGTGCCAGAGGAGACAGACACTAGGGTCAGCCCAACTTCTCTGCCTTCATGAGGCCTTTGTTGAAAAGGGAGGGCAGACTCCTAATGTGACCTTGTTAGGGTCATCTTTACGTAGCTCTTCTCCTTCTCCCCAGCTAAAGGAGTTAATTTCTGTGCAGCTTCCATCTTCCCCTGCTCCCCACATTGAACACACCCTCACTTGAGGACATAAAACCAGCTTCGTTCACAAGATGCTTCTTGGGTAATGAGCAGTTTTCCTGGGCAGGATGTCACTTAGCCAAATAAGTCTCTGTCTGAGTTGTTTTCTTCCTGACTGATGGAGCTGTGGTTTGTTTACTTATTAGTTGGGTTTTTTTAGTTTGTGTTTGGTTTGGTTTTGTTTTTTTTTTCCTTTAATGAGAAGTGTTTAAAGTACAGAATCCTTTAGAAAGAGTAAAGTCGAGCGCTGACAGGGGTCAGGCTGAGGCTGAGTTAGGCTAGCCCACCAGCAATGATGAACCCTTGGCAGTGTTCAGGAGTAGACCCTCAAGGATGTCTGCATTATTGCCTGTTGCAGAAGTAGGGGAACCGAGGCACAAGTCAAGAATTGACTCATTGAATGGCAGTCAAAAGGCCAGTGTAGAGATAGAAATTGAGCCACAATCTCTTAATTCCAGCCCAAAGTTCTCTTTCACTGGGACACCGTGCTTCTGGGTTTGGGTGTTGGCTAGTCTTTGTGTTACTCTGTCTGCACAGGAAGCAGTTCACTCAAGAAATGAATAAATGTGAATCGTGCTTAGAGTTTGAGTTTTTAAAATGTGTATGTGTTTGTGCTTTCTTTTTAAAGGACAGTCTCCCAAAATAAATGTTCCCATGAGTCAGTTCAAGTTCTGTTAGGAAGAGTTTCCACGGAGTAAAGACCTTTACCATTAGAAGTGTACCAATGGGTGAGTCAAAAGTAAAAAAAAATTTAAATAAAAGCCCCGTGATCATATAACTTGCTATATTAGGAACTCTGGTAATTGAGTCTTCTGCTTGGTAACTTCTGAGAACAGCTGGTATAGATACTTCAGGGGAAAACAGAACCCCCTTCTTCCCTTTCACCTGCACTGCTATAAAGACAATTGTGTCACGTTAAATTCTCCGTAACCTCAGCTGTGTCTTTGGGACCAACACTGTTACCCTTCCAGGCTTTCCTCTTCTTCTTAAAAAGGACCTAATTCCAGTTTTGGCTTCCCCCTACTCAACACGTACACAACACTGCCCTTTTCTGGGTGGATTCACTGATGCCTCTGGTATGTCTTTTCCCCAGACATGGGGAGTTTGTCCTGAGCAACCCAGGGTTGTGGCTTTCCATCCCTTAGTTGCTTCTCTCTATTCTGACTCACTAGTATGACCTGACTGCACTTTTTGTACTAAGCACAGTGCTTAAATTACTCTTAATTATTGTCACAAGGGCAACGTTGGTTAGGCAGCTCCCTATTTTATGTCAGAATACATTTTTGAAACCATGGTGTGAGGACAGGAGAGGATCCCAGTGAACAATGTCATCATTAAAGTGAGTGTCTGAGTGTCTCTGTCCCTGCCACGATGAAGAAAGGAAAGGGAACAGGAATTGGAGAGAAAAAGAACTTGGAGAGATAGGAGTTAATATCCTGTAGAGCAGACACCTCTAGGAAGGGAGGAGAGTGAGACAGACCAAGGGTGGGAAATGCAGTTTCCTGATAGAACAACTTTGGCTGACACATTTGCTGTGAGTAACACAGACTTGGTGACCCCTGTCTGATAGCTATTTATAACTTCTCAACAATGATTCCCTTATCATGGGGTCAGTGCCTGTGCACCAAACAGCAGGATAAACCAAGTCAGAAGTGGTGGTTTTGCAACAGAAACAAGCGAATTGCCAAGAACCTTCCCCTCTATGAGGGAGGCCATGGTCCTAAAGAAACTGGGCATGCTGTTTACTTCTGCCAAACTTAGGTAGGGAAGGAGCAGGGGGAAATGTTTCTTCTCTTCAAAATTAGCACAGACTTCTCTTCCATTGGCCTAATCATAAGGGTAAAGATGGGGAACGACTGCAAGGGATTGAAGGAAGGAACCTGGTCAAGCTTTGCCAGCCCAGACTGGGTAAGAGCTGGTGGCAAATCTGCCCGGCTTTCTTACTCCCAGGACCAGGCATGTCAGCCAGTTTGCTCCCAGTCCTTGTCTGCTGTTCTGGGAGGGGAGGGTGGTTTTATTATTCAGCCAAATAGCTCTGCTTGTGTGGCAAGAGAATGACTCAAAAATGCCTTGGAAGCTGTGGTGAGGGTGATGACATCACTGGCAAGTGCGTCACTACAGCAATCTTGGTAAGCTCATCCAAAGATCAATCTTAATAACAAGACAGGGAATACAATGATCAAGATCTCCAGCAGTAAGCCTGGGGAAGCGTGAAGGCTTTGGGAAGGGCTGAAAGGAAAAAGTGTTCATGGCACAACTAGGTTCTGACTCTGATGCTCTTAGGCCAGCTTGGGCTACCCCTTCAGGCTTTAGGTAGATGGGACTTGTCACCTGAGCTTGAGAGATTGGTGCTTGAGAAGGATGGCCCTGGAAGGAGCACTGCTTGTTATTCTCCAGGTATTGGAGAAAGGACTTAATACAGCCCACAGAGATCTGCTTGTGTCTTTGATACTCCTGGATGGGAGTAAGGAAAGCTCAGCACAGCTGTGGAGACAGCTGAAGGGAGCCTGTACAGCTTAGCAGAGAGCTCTGTGAAATCTGACTGAACTCGGCATCGTGGTCTTGCTGCAGCTGCTAGGACTGTCCCCCATCCATCTCCCCATCCGAAGGGGCTGGATAGCTTTGTCACTCCTATCCTCTTTTAAAGCCTTGAAGCCAGTTGCTGTCCTGCTGCTAAGGGAGTGGGAAGAAGCAGTGGAGATAAAGCTACCTGGTCCTGGCAGTTTTGGGTTTTGATTAGTGCCTCATCAGCTCACCAGAAAGCAGTGTTGGGAACTGGGACCAGTGAACACAGTCTGGGACCATCGCGTGTGCAGGCCTCTTCTTTCTCCACATTCCCACATATTCATGCCTGGCTTTTGAAGGTTTTGTAGCACAAAGTCTCCCTTCCAAAGAAGCTTGAAACCTTTTACTTTCATCCAGTCATCAGCAATCAAATCTGTTGGGGATACAGGCAAAACTTTCAACCTGCCATTTAACATGCCTGGTGCAGGGATAAACTCACTGTGAGCTCAGCTACACAAAGAGCACTTGAAGTCCAGAGCCAGAAGAGAATGGAGAAAGCAGCAGTTGCATTTTGGAGCTTGCAGAGATACAGGGACACTGGAGAGAGCAAATGGAATTCCAGAGATTTTTCACATGCAAATGGATATTTCCTTTGAGAGTCTCTAGACTAAATAATACTCCTTGTGTCTAAATGGACGATATATCCTGCTGACCTGGCAGCATCCTCTCAGTCTGGCACAAAGCAAATAATGCCCTCCAGCTGCTTGAGAAGGATATAAAGAGGAGAGGGGAGGAAGAGGAGGAGGCATGAGACAGGTTGATCTTTATAATTTTTCTCCCTCTCTTTCTCACATTTCTCTTTCTTAATTTTCATACCTGTAAAGTGTCAGCACTTTGGCTAATGTTATTCTGGAAGTCAAAAATGGTCTGTACTACGCAGATGGTCAGCTCAGATAGAGCAGACAATACTTTCTTGCCTTCACGTGTAAAAATGCAGTTGGGCTGTGGCTTGTGGGGCATTCAGAAGATATTTGGACAATGTGCTTAGTAGTAGCCTGAGAAGGGTGCAAATATTTTTTCAACAGAAGGGAGAAACTTTGGTTCCTTGCAGCTGGGAGGATGCAGCGAACAAGCTGCTAGGAAGGATGCTGATGTAGTTTTTCCCCACTTCATGTGCAGAAGAATGAAGGTGACCTCTCAAAGGCTTGTTCTGGGGTGAGATGATTCAGCACCCTTACACTGACACTTCCCACTCGTGGTTGCATTTATGGCTGTCAGATGCAGGACTTGGCCCTCTGAGATGGGCAGTGATTCGCTGCACTGCCCACTTCTTTCTCTGTCTAAAGCCAGTTCAGGTGCCTGGATTGACATCATTTCTCACAGGTCAGATGAGTGTGAGAAAGGTGAGAGGCTGTTCTGACAAATCATAGCACTCTTTACTGAGAAAGAGGCCTCCCACCAGAAAGCTTCCAAGGTCTGCTGGTTTCTGGACCGTGTTATCTGTGTCTCTCCCTCCAAAGACTAGATGCTGCAGAAACCAGGCACCAGATACTTGAAACCAGAGAGCCCTGTATCCAAGCTAGTGTGAAATAACTCAGCACAGGGAGATGGCACGTTCTTGATCTTGCAGGGTAGGGGAATCTTGCTGAAACTCTTCCTATTCCACAGAATGAAAGATGGTCTCTTGCTCTGAACCCTTGCGAAGTTGACATGCAAAACTATAGCTCTTGAGTGTTGTGTGGCGCAGTATCGGGGGCCCATGAGAAAGGTTCATCTCCCAGAGTAGAGCAACAGCCTCCTTAAAACCCTGCTAGGGACAAGAGATGTTTTCCTAGGGAAAGCACTGGAGAATTCGACTCTGACCTTTCCCCGACTTCTAGGATGAGCTAACAGTTGGGCAGTGTACTCTCTCCGTGGATAATCTCTCTCTACCCGTGAGTGACAGTGACATCCCTGTGTTCAGGGCAGAGGTTTGTAGGACAGCTGTTTGCCCAGTGCGTGGGATTCTCAGGAGAAAGTACTGTGTTAGTGCAAGCTGTTATTAAAGCCAATTACCTCTGTAAAAGTTTCTTTCCGGGTTGAAGGTTGAGGTGTTTCATGACAAGCAAGTCATGTCACACAAAGGACACCGATGGGTATTTATTGCCAACCTCACTCTTCCCCTCTGCTCCCCCTCCATCACCTGCAAAACCGGTTTACCCCACCTAAAGGCAGTAACCCAAACCCCTTTGTAGCAAGATGAAGAAAGGAGAGGGAAGAGCAGTGTGTCCAGCTCTTGGAGTGACACTCCTTTCCCTGAAGGAAGATTTGACATGGAGACTTCCTTCACCCTGTTGTCATTGACTGATCCTGCCTCAGCCAGCCTGTCTCACGGGGTGTCTGTGTTCTGAGAGGCTTGGGACATTAATAGCCACCAGACATGACTTAGCCACACTACATACCAGGGAGTCATTGTCTGGTAAGATGTATAAGCAGTTAAAAGTCCTATCTGATTCCTGTATCAAGGCCAAGATGGAATCACAATCGTGTTGTGAGCCTATTCTAAGGGTGCAGTTTCCACAAGGAAGCCAGGGAGCTGTCTGAAAGCTCAGACTCCTGGGCAAATAGTAATACATTGTGCTTCTGAACCATTGCAGCCCAGGAGCTCAAAGGGGTCCATAGATATTAAACCTCCACTAGATCAATTTTATCCATAAACAGTCTAAGATTCTGGAAAAAAATAATTCCATAACTCTTCTGTTTCTTCAGCTAGATCTTCAGCTGCCATTGTCAGCTCAGGTCAGTGTCACCCAAAGCTTGCTCGACAGCGGACTGCATCTCAGTCACATAAAATGGAATTGATTGCAAGGAGCTGCTGAGATTGTGTAGCCTGTAACCAATGCCTCAGCCCCTCTAGCCTGAGCAGCCTGCAGGCTTGCTGCACTCGAGCTCTCTCCTAATTGAGATGCTGACTTCTGTTACTGTCATGAATTAGTTCTTACACTTGGGGGAGAGTTGCTGCCCCTCAGTCCTCTGGACGGTGTCAAGTGGTCAGGAGAGTTTCACTGTGAATATTACCTGCTGCATATGGGTGTTTTTGTTGTGAGTGACTAGAGACTCGCCTGCAGCTCAGGAGAGGGCAGCTTTTTCCTATCTCCAGCAAGTTGTGACTTCTGCCCTTGGGGCTGTTGTACCCTACATTCACCAATCTTATGTATAAATAACTTTGCACCTCATCGTTTCTGAATGTTGTTTGTACCCCACTGCCTGCCACGTCATGTGCCAAGGTTATAAATATGCTACTGTGTCTAGACTGTATCTAAACTTGGCATTGGGTACCCAAGTTCATGAGAGGAGCAGTTTCATCTATGAGCACAAAGGAGGTGCCCCGATGTGTTTAATCAGTGCTCCAGAGGGGCCTTGGCAAGAGACTTCTCTCCTCCTGCCATGCCCGACTAGCACTGGCCCCACTTTCTGAAGGGGCCTTAGAAAATCTCTTCCTCCCCCGCTCCAAAGTTACTGGGCACTCAGCCCAAAGGAAATACCTGACCTTATCCTTTCCTGATGTGCTTCAATGCACCATTGAGTGCAAGAGGCCCGAAACATCACAGGCTCACCTTCAGTAGCCTGGACAGGTCCAGGCGGAGGCTGGGCCTGGGCTGACAAGACAGCCTGAGGTACCAGGCTGGGGGGTGAACTGCTGCAAGGCTGCCCTGGAAAGGAAGAAGAAACAAGCATTGGCTGCCTGTTAAAGCTGTGCTGATGTAGCTATAGCAGGAACCTCTGCTAGTAAATTCAGAGTCACCAGCAACCTGACGTCTTCCCCCATGCAACATGTGAATGATGATATGTGTTTTGGGTAACAGCGAACCACTTGAGGCCAGAGTGTGTGTATCTATCTAAGGGAGGCTGTGTGAGCTGAGTTTTGTTTGGATACCAAGAGCACTCTTGGCATAGTGTGGGCTGTTACATGATGGATGAATGACAGAAGATCACATCTCCTATCAGAGCACTGGCTGTAAATATGTTTTGTGCCAACACTGGTGAAATCTCACTGGGCCATGAAGATATGCATGAGCAATCTCGTCTTTCGTGTGAAATTGCAGGGGATACTGGTACTTCCCTCCCTGTGCTGTGCTTGTGCCCACACAGCTTGTGTGATCACTCTGAGGTTAGTCTTAAGAAGCAAAGAAACATGTGAAGCAAACCTGATTGCAGTTGTACTGGCAAAAATCACTCAACTCTTCAGTAATCTGAAAACTGCTTCCATTCATGGAGTTAAACATTCCCTCATATTCAGGCTCCCAGCAGGGGCACAGTAAAAGGAACTGAATAACAGTTCAAAAAGATAGTCTTTGGAACCCCACCATCATCTCATGGTATTTAAAACTAATGCAGAATTCCCAAGGACTGCTTTGCCAGTGCCTGACGGGGAGCAAGCATCCAAGCAGTGATTATTTCTGCTGGGGAAAGATTTCCACCCAGTCACTACAAAAGGTGTTGGCTTGGATTCCTGTGGACTTTTCTCTAGAATTCCTGACAGGTGCTTTCAGTGCCTAGAGGATGTGAGATCTGGCCCGTATCAGACACGATGTGTTGCACAAATCCTACTACACTTAAAGACTCAGGATAGGTGGCAAATCCTGACCTGGTGTTGCTCTCCCATAACCTCAGAGTGAGTCTGCAGGGTGTCAAAGACATATGTTCCGAGTTGCTCAGGCACTGACCCCTCACTTAATGACTTGGGGTGTGAAAGAGAGGAACAAATGAAGAAAGAAAAGGACAAAGGGTTTTTGTATGCTGAAAGCACCCAGAGAGCACCTAGCTGAACTGCAACACCGTCCTTGGGCAGGAAGCGTGTCTGCAGACACCAGAAGTGTGAGCTACAGTGCAACAGCTGCCACAGAGATAACAAAAAACCCTCAGACCACAAAACCCCAAAATACCCTGCAGATTTATGGGCACAGAGGAAGTGAAGTTGCTGTTTGGCTATGGTTGCCTTGTTTGACATGTCCCCTGGCCCCTGTTCCAGCAGTGACCTGCAGCACCAGGGGCACAGCACTTGTCTCCTACATGTCATTGCTCGTAACCTGACTTGCCCTTTGTTTCCTTGTGTGTTAGGTCAGAAGTAAGTGCAAGGCACCATCGCTACAGGTCCCCTTTGCCCCTTTGGCAGCACCCTTGTTTGGATCATGATATACCAAGCAACATGCAGATGTGTTCATTTTGTTTCCCTGTAGCAGGCTGAGCCTCAACACTGATAGAACTTGGGGGCTGAGCATGTTTGATACAAAGGCTGCAGCAGGGGCACAAGGCTTGGTACTATCTGCTTTATTTAGATGATATTCCATCTGCCTTCAGTGAGTTGCCTGCAGCAGCAGTACAGGGTTGCTGAGTGCCTGCCACAGCCTTCATTCCAGCTCCTTAACCCCTTGCATGGTCTGAAAGGCTGCGTGTGTTGAGTTTTTGTATCTCAGTTCAGGCTGGGGCTCAGGAGGACAGAGCATGTACTGCAGGATTATCCATTTGGCTGTAAATACTGCGTGTGTGTCAGAGGACACATACTTTCTAGAGGATATGTCATGGGGCCTGCATTTACAGGCAGGGGAGAGGTACTGGTGGAAGTGGTGTGAGCTGGACTGCCTCTGCCTCATCGTTTGCGTGTCTTTGGAGAAACAGAAGGGTGTGAGGGGTGGAGGGGATGCTGTGGATCTTGTGTCAGGCGCTGTGTGCTGAATGAGGTGCCTTCCCAGGAATCTGGCTGGGGATGTTTCTCCTCCAAGCTCTCCAATATTCTGGGATGTCCTGGGGAGGCTGCAGAGCTCATTTCCTCAGTGCCTGGCACTAAGTCTGCTTCCCAGCTCTCCAGCAGCCATTCGAAGCTGCAGGGAGGCCATGAGGTGAGGCATGTTTGAGCTGTTACCTGGGCAACAGCTAAACACTGACTTCAGATAATAATTGTAAAATAACTTAGCGTCAGGGCGATGAGGTGGAGAGAGAGGGGGCTGCCACTGCTCGTGGTCTCAGGGTGCCCCATAAAATCCTCAGTGAAAAGCTACTTGTGCAAGCCAAATTGGCTGAAGCTAAGCCAGTGTTCAGAGCTCTTGACAAACTATTCCCAGGCAGAGACACTGTGGTGTCCTGGTCCTTTCAGGTGCCCTTCTGCAGCATTATATCCAGCCACTTGCTTCTGCCTGCCACCTCTCAGTGCTGTCTGTGGCTTTAATGAGACTCTGGATGGCTCCATAAAACACTTCCAAGGGAATTGTTTTATACCCAGACTGTTTCCCAAAGATCCTTGAAGAAGTACAGCCCCTTGGCACACTCCTTACAGTCTCTGGGTCCCTTGCACCCAAGAGATTTGCTAACATTTAGTCAATGACAAGTCACTTGTTGGGCTCATCCTTGAAAGTAAGAGCAAAAGAAGGAGAAAGCAGTAGGGCAGGTTGTCACTGCTGCTGTTGGCCCAGTACTGTGGATGGGTATATAGGTATGCATGACAGTAGCTGGGGACAGAGTATGAGCTTATTCTGCGTGGAAGTATCCTGGGTACTGTGAGCCTGACTCAGCCGTGATGTGCATCTTGCTTTGCTGTGGTGAAAGGTTGGCTTGAATGGTAAGCAGAAAACTGCCCTGGCGTCTTAGATACCTCAGAAGTGAGAAGGAGGGAGGAAAGAGTCTGTGGAGAAGGTGGCAGCCTTTCTGCTGTATCTTCTGCGCCTGTGCTTCTGGGTAAGAGAGGCTGAGACTCTGACTCAGCCCTCCCTGCACAAGTGAGAATCTGTGGTCAGCTCTTGCACAGTTCATCAGAGGCATAAGACACATCAGCTCCTGTTGGAATTGTCACTGCAATTTGCCCTGCTGTCTGGATTGTGTTATCTAAGGGTGTTATGCACAGGCTGAAAAACAAACCTGAGGCAGAGATCCTCCTGTCTGCCTGGCTGTACAGCACCCAGCACACCCAGGAGTCAGGCCCATCACTAGCTCTTTAGGCACACCAGCAAGATCAAGACCATTTAAGGGTTTTTGCACAGTGTGTCCAGAATGACAGAAGCTCGTACCTAAGCATACAACCATTCTGCATCATGTGCATGTTACAGGGCAGGACTCAGTATTTGTTTGCTGCTTCTAGAAATACTGGAAAATGCCTGGACCAGGGCAGGTTGTATCATAGGCAGTCATGAAAAGTGACTAGCACTGTTCTGTCTCTGTGGTAAAGCTGGCCTTGCTTTGGGGACTTGCTTCCAGACAGACGGAGCTGTAGTGTTAGGTAGTCCTGGGAGGGATGGGATTATATCTGACAAGCAGCATGAGATCACTTTTTCAGTCCCCTTTGGGTGGGATATATCAACAGGCTGCTGTTTGCCTTGAACACAGTGACTGACTGATTTTTTTTTAAATCTGCTTATACTGCTTCCCCTTCCCTCAACTCATTCTCATCCTTCACCTTTCCTCATTGTTTGAGTCAGAGATGATAAAGTGAACTACACCGAATGATGAGATTTGCCACGGAATCACAGGTTAGCAATGGGCACTTTTCTCACGGTAGCCAACATGCCAACAGATCACACACTGGCTCACCCTGCAGCCAGCCACTTGCCAACTCCTGCAGGCATCTCTGCACGTCCATGCAATAGGAACAGTTACCCTTCTTTTACCTGCCTTATCCCCTTAGACTGTGAGCCATGTAGGTCTCAACAATGGTATTAAAACTGCAGCAGAATCCTGAGGATCAGGTAAAAAGGCATCACAACTGCAGTGGCATTTAGGCCCAGTCCCTTACGGATCTCTTGGCCAGCGCGTTAGAAAACAGAGCTCAGGCTGAAGGACAACTCCTGGAGGTGTCTGGCATGAATTCCAAGAAGTGGCTGGAGAAGTCCCCAGGTAGCCAGCAGATGGATGTGCTGAATCCATTTTTGGTAAAGTCTAAAGTCAGCAAACGTGCAAGTGGTTGTGAGGGGAAGCACCAGCAGATGTTACTGGGTAGGCCAGCAAAAGCTGGGTGTTAGGATGGCAGCTTACACAGTGTAATGGATAGATGGTTTGGTTACCGAGTGCCAAAGCCAGAATGAGACCCAGCAGCACTGGAAGAAGCAGAAAATGCAAAAGCCATTGTACAGGGAGCTGTTAAAAGTACATTCCCTCCACCAGCATCCAACCTTGCTCTGAACTGTATTTGTCTGAGTGGCTTTCACATGCACACAGAGTCACTACCGGGCTAGCTACAAACTGCCATGGAACAAACCCCGACTCTTCTCCCAGAAGGGCTGGAACTGAAGTCTGACACAGTCCAAGATTGACAGTTTATCTCAGGGGCTGGTTGGAGAAAACGGGTATCAGCTGGTGTAAGTCCCCACCCAGTGAGGAGAGGACACTGGGAATAAACCTGCTCCAAATCTTTGCCTCTGAACAACATGTTCTTGGCGTCTGCCGGGAGCTTGTCCTACCAGATCTCGTTTTAAAAAAAAAAAACGCAACTGTTTCTGTGCAAACCGGGCAGGCGTTTGCACTCCCTCTGTTTGGTCAGCTCCTGGAATTACACCAGGTCATTCTTTCTGGTGAGGAGTGCTTGTGGGTGGAGGTGGGAGGAGAGGAATGAAACCTAGCTGATCTTGGAAGTTAGTTGCTGCCTGTGATTTCTCGTTAGCAAAGAAAGCCTCTGTGCTAGCATCTGTGCTAGCAAGGACAGACAGCACTGCAGCTCCTGAGAGCTTCAGAGGACACTGGGCCTCTAACTCTGTGAAGAATGTGGAACTAACAGTTCCTTGAGCTGCAGTTTCTCTCCAATGGCAAAACTCTCATAACTGTGATGCTGGAACTGAAGCATTACCAATTCTGTTTATCCAACTCTACTGAAAGTAATTAAGAGTTTTATACAGCACTTTGGATGTTTGGGTGATGTTCAGGCACTAGAGACTTTCTGTTCAGAAGAGCTACTTAAAAAAGACCATGAATTCCAGGACAGAACTGAATTCTCTGTTGCTCTCTTCAGAAATCCTTAGTGACTGCTGCATCATCACAAGAGATGAATGGCTCTGAAGAGCTGTGAGTTCTCCAAGGGAAGGCACAGCCTAAGCCCTTCTGGGCCCTTCTGTAGGCAGCTGTCTGGAGTCACCTTCTGTGCCATCACTGGAGTGACAGATCCCAGCACTTTGGCTCGAGAGAGTACTTCCCCCAGCACGGGGCAAGGCCAGCTGAGGATGCTGGTAGAGGGGCAGAGATCCCTGAGTGGGAGGAATTAGAGCTATGCAAATGGTAGTCAGATGCTGAATTCCTCCATGGTTTGATTGCTCACCAGAAGAGAATGCCGTGCTGTAGGCATGAGGACAAGGTGTGTGTAGGAAGTGTACAGGGAAGGGGGGAGCCTCTCCCACCACGAATATGTGCTTTGTACCCTACACTGCTCTGATTTTTAGCCAGTCAGCAAAATGAAAAACATGTGAGGGGTGGAGCAGGAGGGCAGGGATTTATGTGTTGTTTTATAGGAGATGATATAAACCACTTTTATTTCAAGGTCTCTGTTGTGTTAATTTCCTCTTTTCTTAACCACATGCAGGACAGGCAGAGCAGACTAGATCCAGGCCCTCTGCAGTCGCAGCATAAATCCACCTACAGAATGCCTCTGGTCGATGGCTAGCCCAGCCCTGCTGCTTCTGTGCTGCTTATTCTGGGTTATGGCAAATGGAACATGGAGCCCAGTGATGGCTCTGTGCTGTGGGTGCTTCACTCTGTGCTCGTCCACCGGCTGTGCTGAAGTGGGGAGCTGTAATGACTACGTGCACTGATTGTTTATGGAAAACCACCCTGCAGCAAAAGCACACAGGTTGGGAAGAGAGTGGGAAGCTGCAGAGCATTACTCAAACCATTTCTCACTGAGCAAAGCCAGCCTAGCCCTGCAATAAAGTTACAAGGAGGGAAAAAGCCACGGGTAAGCTAAAAGAGCAATAAAATAGCCCTGGTTGTGATGGTGTGTGGATACAAAGTCTCTCCAGCTTTGCAGATATTATTCAGGGCTTATGGTTGTGGCATTGGTTTGCATCATCTAAGGGTCTGTCTGTGACATGTCAGACCAGTTCTTTGGTATCCAGGACAGTTGCTCTTCTACAGCTGTCCCTTGCCTATTAAGTCCCATGTTTAGCTGGATTTTATTCAAGTGTAGAGTGATGGGCTTTGATAATGGTTGCTTTGTTCTTGGGATGGACAAAAGGAAGAAATTCTAAAGAGGCGCAAAGAGGCTGAAAGAAAGATGGAGCAGAAAGGAGGATAAGGGTTTATTTGTACACACACACTGTAAAAGAGTGGAGAGCCCTGGCTGTGTCCTCAGTGAGGCAGGGGAATCTGCCTCCACTGAATTCCATAGAGGGGTTGAGCTACAGCCCCTCTGTGACCCCCTCTGAAGTCAGTCTTCATCTCTACCAAACTAGAAGGGTGTTTGATTTTGCTGTCAGTGTGCTGCTTGCAGATGTAGCTTCATGGAAGCACCTTAAGGTTGCAGAGCTTGAGAACAGAATGGTCTAGCACACTGGAACCTTAATGACTTACTACGAGTCCAGTTCTAACAATTGAATTTGGGTAGGGAGGGAAAGAGGCATTGCATGGAAGATGCAGGGTATGGTTAGTATCTCTCCTGCTTTGTTATGCTAGAGCTGGAATGTTCCTCTCAAACTGGCATGGTGCCCTGGGAGGATGGGAATCACCAAACTGGAGCCTGTACCTTTTAAGTTCCCCACCCCATTCATGAGATGTTTGGTCCCTGAACTCACTCCTGAATGGGGTCCAGGTAGTGCCTCAGTGCTTCAGCTGCTCATCCTGGAGCCCTGGACTGCAGACTCTCCTCCCATATGCTTCCTATTAATCCTCGTCTTGCCTGCAGAGAAGATTGCTATGGGGATAGAGACAAGTGGGCTCTGAGAGGGATGCTGCTGCTCTTTTCCCATTGCTCCTCTTTTTGCTCTCCAGAAATCAGGATTCTTCCTGCCCTTATTTGGCTATATAGGCCATGTTTGCTCTGAACTGCCAAGGGTGGGGGAGATCTGCTCTCCACTGCGCTTCGGCCGTGCTGGCTCTTGGGAAAAGGCTCTCATGGGCTCTTGGTATTCCTCCCAGACCCCCAGGAGTTTCATGCATCCTTTAGAGCGAAACCTACTGAGGTGTCTCAGCATTATGCTACAGGTCATCCTCGCCCACACATCAAGTCAGCAGGATTTTCTTATGTTCAGAGCAGAAGCAGAGCTGGTCTTCCTCCTGTCAATGGCTGGCACGTCTCAGCAGCACTGAGCCAGCCTGTACACAGGCAATCTTCTAACAGTCTTCCAATAACCAAGGACTCTCGGGGCTCATTCTGACTGATTGCATCTCCCATTCTTCTAGAGAGAAAACCCAAAAGACTAAATTCTTAACCTCAATGGCATCCTCTTACCACAGGCTCCTCATTCCAGTTCCATGTTAGCGTTGAAAGAATTTATTTTGCAAGTTTTGATTTATCCAGTTTCTCATTCCCTTGAATGCCCTTCTTGCTCCTGTGCTGATAGGCTGCTGCTCCTGGTGCTGGGTCAGACCAGCAGTGGTTGCATGGAAGAGTATTTAAAATGGTAGCTGCTTCTTGGTCTCTTGGCCCTGGAAGTGGAACTAAGCCTGTTTTAGCAATGACAAGATGTTTAGTAACAGTGGCCAAGTCCTGTACAAAACCAGGCCCTCCATTTGCAGAATGTGGGCCCAGCTGAGTGGAAGGCAGTGCGTGTTGTGACAGACAACCGCGGGCCTTTGGGCCAGGGCAGTCTCTGCCCCGGTCTCACCTCTGCTTGCTCATTGTCTTTGCTCTTCAGCCTTCCACATCTAAAACAGGAGGAGTCAATAATCACTCACAGCATAACGAGACAGAAGGAATTAAGTGTGTATACTTTACAGCATTTAGGATGTTCATTATATCACTCAAAGCACTCTTAACAAAATACAACAGCCAGGTGAGGTGTCTCCTCACTATGTTTGTAAAAATACATCTGTGTCTTGCATGCTCCTACCCCCCTGGGCATTAGATACTCTTCTAGACACATGCTTCACCCAGGGCTCCTCCCAAAATCTGAGCAGTGAGCTCAGCCATTCTGAGGGCAGCTGAGCGCTATCAGGATCTTCATCACCACCAGAGAGACTTCTCTGTTGGTGCTCCTGGCAGGGAAGCACTTTGGAAAAGGGAAGAGACCATCAGATCTGTATCAGCCTCCTGACAGACACCCACTTAATGCAGCCTTCTAGATTCCTTTCAGGTGTTTGGCTGCTCTAAGTTCAGACCTTCAGTGTTTTCAGGAAAACCCTCACATAATTCTTCATGCTCTTGACAGTGTTGCCGGTTTTAATCTGAATGCCAGGAAAATAGCTGAGTCGCAGGCATCTATCTGTTGTCTTGGGCTATTTTACCAATACTTCAGCTAGCTGAGGACTTGGGACAGGACTGTTACAGAAATGTCAGACCCAGCTCCAGCTGCACTCGGTGGAAAAAGAGTAACTGACTTTAGTGGGAGCTGGATGGGGACCTAAAGCAGTGAGTGCAGTGGTGCTGCAATGTCTTTCATCTCAAAGTTGCTGGGTGAAATCCAGACTACACTGGTAATGGTTGGGAAGCTGCCAGCTGCTAATGATGTGGAACAAGCTGGTGAGGGTGAGTCCTTGCTCTAGTTTGTGGGAAGCCACCAGACAAAACAAGTACCCAGAATAGTCAGCTCAACCCTTTCCTGGTTGGGTTCATGCTGTACTGGCAAGGGAGTAATTTAGAAACTTCCCCTGATGTGGCTGCTGTGGTGTCTGATCTGTGGAGGCCACAATGCCTCAGTGCACATTTATCCTCCTGAAATTCCCTAGAAATACTCAAGATGCTATAAAAACAGCATCTGGAATGTAGTGCTTTCCCAGATCTGGGCCACTCTCCTGGTCTTTGATACCCTCGTAGCATAACCACGAAACCTGTGGTCCTCTGTGATTTCCCTGCCTGCAGCCACATCTCCCTCCCTGAACACCTATGCTCTGCAGTGCTCCTTCTTTCAGCTCCAGCAGGTGGAGTGCACTGTGCTGTGGAAGAGCAGACACATCATGGTGTGGGGTACTCTAAGATCTCAAATTCAGTGGATGGCTGAAACAAGAAAGAGATTGACTTTGCTTCCCATGGCCAGTAGGCTCTTGTTAGGCTCTGGGAGATTGGACAGTCATTTTTTTTTTCCTAATTTCAAAACAATACTAGAAAATGATGCTGTGGAAGGAGAGGCAGCCCACTGCACAGACCATCTCTACAGCTGCTGAGGCAAGCAGATACAAGCAAACATAAATAACTCCTCCTTCCACCTGGCTGAGGAAAACAAAAGGAAAGGTGTTGGCAGCCAGGAAGCTGGTAATACTTTTGCTGTCTGGCTCAAACAAGCAAGGTGCTCAGTGACAATGACTTTGTTTTCCTGGGCTTCAGAAAAAAGTCATCGATGCCTGAGCTTTTTAGAACCATTTCCCCTTTGAGATGTGTTTTGTGAAGACAAGACACGGTATCTTCAGAGTGTCCAGGGTGGATCACAGGCATATATAAGCAAAACTGGAGGCACGGTCAGAGAACATGCGCAGGATCTGTTATGCCAAACTCCACTGCTCTGAGGTGGCTCTGCTTCTAACGCTGCTCTTACAGTGCTCTCTGCTGGACCCCGAGTGGTAGAGGCGAGCACGGCTGCCAGTATCAGCCAGCCTAGAAGACAGACAACCATCCCAGGCTAAGGAACCGTGAACAAACTTCGCTTATGCATTGCTCCAGTGAATGTCCACAGCGTCCTCTGGCCCACCCGTAGAAACCAGGCTGGACCTGTGCTCCAGGAATAGGTTCCCAGCCAGTGCAGAAGCCGGTGGCACCAACAGCTGGGGTCAGTAACCTGGCTGCTGTTCTGTAGGCCTGACAGTGGTCCCCAGGCAAACAGCTTGGAGCACATTCCAGCTGCCCAGTCAAGACGCCCGGCTAGAATCGCGTGTAACGAGCTCCTCAATGAGCGTGGCAAGACAATTAGTGTCTTTTCCTGCTTCCACTGCACCGCTGGCCACGGCAGAGAGGGTAGGCAGTCAAATTCACCGGGATAACTGATCACCCAGTAAAATGCAAAACCATAAGCTGTTGATCGCTTAGCATCAAAGGTCCTGCTAACCTCGGATCTGGTGATGGAAGAGCACTTTTGTCACCTTGTGTAATTTTCAGAAGCTGATAATGATAGCCTGATAACCCTCCTCCTTCCCGTGCTCCTGGGTGGTACTGCCACCAGAGGGCTCTGCGGTGTCCCCAGGGCAGGCCAGCAATCAGCTGGAAAAGGTGGTTTTGGTCAAAATATTGGTTCCAACCGGTATAGTGCTATGTTCTGGTAAAATCCTCCCCCTTTAGAGGCAGTGCTGGCCATAAATAGCTTGTAGCTACTTTACTGACATTGTACAAACTCTCAAGAGCTTGTAACTTCTTCCTGAACATTCTTAGTGTGGTCTTGTACTCTGCAGCAATCAGGGAACTATTCAGGAAAGCGGTCACACCGAGACACTCTTGGTAATTGTCTAATAAACCTTCATTAGCTGCTGCATGTATTAAATTTAACTGCAACTTGTGAACAGTTAAACTGCTGTGCTGGGCTGTAGATGTGACAACTGAGGAGCTGGCTCTGTCAGTCCTGCTGCCCACAGACAGGTATCTCCTCAATTGTTTCCACATAAATTACGAGAGCTCAAGTACCAAACTTCTGTGGCTGCTGCATGTCACTGGCAGTACCCAGGGCCGTGAAGTGAGTGAAGATGCTTCTGTGGGAGTTGAGTGTTTAAAGAAGTCATCGCAGGGCTGGTAAATCTCACACGGGGGCAGACAGGGAGGCTGGTTCCTGTTGCTGCCCATCTTTGCATTAGTACGGGGCCATGGGATGCAGAACGTGCATTGGACCAAAGTTATAAACAGCACTGACTTTGCTCACCTTCACCTGCCCTACCTCAGCCTAGCCCACATGGGAACAGAGAAATCAGGCCCTAGAGCTTTAATGTTGAGAATTGTAACAGGAGCTCCCCCCGCTTACCTAACCCTGCCAGGCCAGGCAGCGAGCCGGCTCCAGAGGCTGTGTTGAAAAACAACACGGCTCTGGCCACATCCTTCCCCAGGTCTCGGATCACAGGCAGCCCTGCTAAGAAACCCTTGTCCAGGGGCTTTTCTTGGAAGCTGTTTGATGAGTGGCTGTCTCCAGCCTACGCCTCCCGCACACCCCCACACGGGCTGCCACCCAAGACAAGGCTCCTGGCGCTTCCCTCCTCTCTGGCAGCTGCTCTTGCTCCTGCCCGGCCCTTCGCCTTACAGAAAAGGCCATCGCCAAGTTACCAACTGGCAGCTGCAAGAGATTCTTCAGTGTGCACAGCTAAGGGCAGGGAAAGAGCAAAGGCATGAACAGAACAAGCCCAGGGAAAGGACACCCATCCCATGTGCGGGTTCTGAAGGACCCCTATCTGTCCCGGTACTTAAACTGATTTTTCCCCATCTCCCTTGTGCCCAGAAGGCACAGCTGCTTCTCTCCACAACCACCCTTGCCATCGCAGCTTCCCGTCCTCTTCTGTATAGCTTGCACAGCTCTGGCCTGCCAGGAACAGCTTCCCCCATACCTTTGTGCCCCTAAACCGGCTGACCAGCACCCTTCCTACTCGAACATCTCACCCTCTTCCTCCCAGTCCCGCTCACTGTTGCCCAGGAAGGCAAATTTCTCTCTTCTCCTTCTTTCCTTCCCTTNCGCCGGTTTCGTGACGGGTCGGCAGCTTTCCCCGGGCTGCTGCCTGCAGGAGGCCGGGCCAGGGCTGCGAATACATCCTTAGCAGGAGCGGGAAGGGTAAGAAGGAATCGTGGTGTGACTTGAGGTCAGCGCCGGGCAGAGTTAGTTGAGCTGCTGGGACCTTTGGCTATATAGAATTTCAGTATTTCACAGCTGCGGCATCCAG